>JAPPVO010000003.1:102373117-102406156 GCA_030407325.1 Camellia japonica
CGCCGAGTCTTCCACCCTCTTTACATGCCATTGTCCAAGGCACTTCAAATCCTCGCCGAGAGAGGGCATCTCAAGCCCCTGGAGCCGCGGCCCCTCCCGAAGAATCTCCCTGCTACACATGATCCTGCTCAGTACTGTGCGTACCACCAGCAGACAGGCCACCCTACCGACAATTGCTTCCGCCTCCGTCATGAGGTGCAGGATTTAATTGATAACGAGGTTATCCTCCCGCCCACCTCAGCCAAGTCCGTTACCACCCAGTTATTGGATTTCGAGGACACAGATACTGCGAGTATGTAATCAGAAAGTGAACCACCTGCGGGCGACACTTGCATATTTTTGATGTGGCGTCTGGCACGCATTTTTGAGCATCTGCGGTCACTAGTTTTGTAAATTCTGGCTTGAGTGTCGAGTCGGTCTTTGTTTTATTTTGAGTCTGTCTCATTGTCTTAAGTCAGTCCTTTTTGCTCACGGGTCTGTCTTGTTGTAGTGAGTCAGTCCCCTTTTTATAGAATGTCAGGTGATTCCGGGGTTGTTGCCTCGAACACCGTTTTGTAATTATCCTTTTGTTTTTCCTTTTGAGTCTGTCTCTGCCGAGGGGCCAGTTATACCAACAAATCTGAATGAAACAGCTGCGGCTATCACGTTTCAGTACTTGTCGCTGTTTAAGCTAGTTGTGCCAGAGGATGTGAATGGAACGACAGTACATACCACCTACACTCTTGTGCCTTAAACATCGTTGTAATGACCTAAGCTTTTCATAAAAACCCTTTTTCGAACACTGCGGTGATAAAAACGAAGAGGAAGGAATTCCTCGGGTTTTGCAAAATTTTGATCATTTTGAGAGAAAGAGAGGCATGCTAAGTTTTTAATGAATGAAATCATGCTTGTCGGTGTGAGTACTGAGAAGGACCCTGGCTCGATCCAGACTGGTTCCACACTATCTTCTACGTGAGCGATTTGTCGCTTTCTTAAAAACTTTCAAAAACAAAATGTTTTGCGCGGTCTTGTGAAGACCTGTGTGGAATCGCTCTTGAGATTGTGCAGCCGAGGATCGCTCTCAGCCTCAAGATTCGACCTGTTTGTTTGAACCTCGAACTCGTTCGGAACATTCAACAGTTAACTGCCGTGTAAGGCCCGTGTGGCCCAATTTGAAGCAGCCCTCGAGCAAGAGGCACCAAAGTCAGATCAAGAAGATCAGATCCCACCAGGCAAGGCTCGTGAAGCAACCGTGATGGATTCTTCTGCAAATCAACCCAACAGTCACTCTCCTGGATACAGAGGGCTTCAATTTCAAAACCATTTGGCATGGATTTGTTACACTTTTACCCTTTGAGAGGCTCACTGGGCCGAAAACCCGGAAGGGCGACCCAGGCAAAAGTTAGAGCAAAAAAAAAAAATATGAATGAAGAAAATGCAAAAAGATGAAAAAGAAAAAAGCCAAAAGAATAAAAAAAAAATGAAAAGAAAAGAAGCTCGCAAGGTCGAAAACCCACATTGGGCACCTTGGCAAAAGTTAGAGCCTAAAAGTGAAGGTTAATACCCGAGTGTACCTTAACCGGAACTACGTAAGGCTTGATTCCCATGTTTGGGATACGTAGGCAACTTCATCTTGAAGTCCAGCCCCCAACGCTTTCACAGCGCCCCAGTCCATGTAATGGTTTTGATCATCCTTGCTTCCTCTGCATCCGACAATCCGGTCGTAACAATCGGAACTACGTAAGGCTTGATTCCCATGTTTGGGATACGTAGGCAATTTCATCTTGAAGTCCAGCCACCTTGCTCTTACAGTGACTGTGTCCATATATTTGTTCAGACCATCATCTTCGGAGTCCAGTCGTCATCGATAAAAGCAGTTTACAGCACGCCGCGGCATCATCCAAACAAGGGGCAACTTTCCGTTGCCATCTAGTGCCATAAGTTGCCCTGAGTTGCCGTCCAAACCAAGGGCAACTTTCTGTTGCCATGCCCCCCTTCAAGCAAGGGGCAATTTTCCATTGCCTCCGATCCGAGGTTGCGCATCTCAAGGGTAAGTTTCGCGCTCGTCGAGCGTTGATTGTTTGCAAAATTAGTTTTTGAAATTTTTTTACTAAGGTTGACTATTTTCTCGAAAACTATTTCCAAAAAAACCGGACCTTTTTCTTGGACCAAAAGGAAAATTTTCAGTGCTCGCAGCCTGACTTGCATGATTTTCAAATCAAAAATCGAACAAGTATGTTAATCCAACTCTCATTTTGGTCAAAACTATTTTAGAAAATAAAAAAATGGTCAAAGTGATGAACTAGGGGCACAATTGAGCCAGGTCTTCTGTCTTTCCCCCGTCAATATACTCGCCAGAAGGGCACTCTATCCACCGGAAGAAATAGCCGTGAGCTAACGGTGTTGGGCACGAACCCGCAACTTCCTATTCATCCATCAATCACCCTGGGGAGGGATAAAAAATGAGGGATTGAAGAATAGAGAGGTGTAAGTGGAGAGAGAAGTGAGCAAGAGGGTTTTGAGAGTAAAACCGAGCCTGAGGGCCGAGCGATGCGGGAATCACAAATCAGAAAGGGTGGGAATAATACCCGGAGGAACTGGCTCCTTGAGATCCGAGGTCTTTTGTTTCTATAAATACGTCCGTGTGTCGCGTCTTCTGTCTTGCTTACCTCAACTTTTGCTTTGAGTTTTTTCTGAGCGCGTCTCGTGGTGTTCAGGACGTGCGCCTTTTGTTTTCTCCACTTGAGTCCCTCCGTCGTGTTTAGTCGTAGGCTCGATACCCCAGTTGTGAAACCCTTTTTCAAAAGATTAATCGTTTGTGCTCAGAGTGCTATGCCATTCTCCACATCTATGCGAAGCAAGAGAAGAAAAGAAGAAAATTTGAGGCATCTGAGTATGTTTCGGTTTCAACCGTTTCAGCTTTCGTGGTCCGTCTTGTCAGATTGGGCTGTTTGTTTGGGGTTTGCTGCGCAGAATGATCCGAGTGCTGTGTTATGGGCTGTATACAGATCAATCCCCAGCTCAGATCAATCCCCAGTAGTGTATGGGCTGTGTATTCAGTTTGAGCAGTGATTTGTATGAGTTGTTTGCTGGTTAGTTGGTTGGTCATCTGATTATTACAGTGCAAGTGGTCAATTTTCAGACAACAGATCAATATCATTTACATTTGAGATGTAATATGATGCAATACAGTATAAGTATGAAATGCGCAGATATAACACTTTTTTAGACAAAAAAGTTTGTTTCATTTCATAATCTTTTCAAGTACATAAGTTTTGGAAACAAAATCTGCCTGCGGCAGTACAAAGTACCCTAACTACTAATAAAAAGGGGAAAGTGCAAAAAAAAAAAAAAAAAAAAAAAGAAGAAAAACAGCAAAAATCTGTATCAAATGTCAAAAATGACTCCGGGGCTGTCAGTCTGTCCTAGTCCTCTTCCTGGACGAAGGTCCAGGAGCATCATCACCAGGAGCATCACCAGAAGCATCGTCGTCTGAGCCTGAGCCCGAGCTGTCCCAGGTCTCCTCCTCCGACGACTCCGCCTCCACCTCCACCTCTGTCTCTGCCTCAGACTCGTCATCTGGAACTGGAGCCCGCGAGCTGCTCCCGACATGAGTGCGCCCCCCTCTGGTGCGGGGATATACTCTGCCATCCCGGGTAGAAATTGGAGGTCCAGCCAGAGCGCCACCCACCGGAGGAATCTGGAAGGGAGGCTAAAAAAAAAAAAGAGAGGCATGAAAGGCGATTGCATCAGAATACTATGAGCAGTGAATCAGTGCAGAATGCAGTGTATGAGTACAGTGTATGTATGCTGTGAGCAATTTATCAATGCAGAATGCAGTGTATGAGTACAGTGTATGTATGCTGTGAACAGTTTATCAGTGCAGAATGCAGTGTGTGAGTATAGTGTATTAGGTGCCGTAAGGGCTGGGTATCCAGTGTTGTATCGTGCATCAGATTATGCAAAGCGGTTTGTGTATCGTTTGAGGCTGTGGTCAGAAAGAACATACCGGAATGCTGTAAAGGGCCAGGAGGTCGAAGGTCCGCTGTAGCATCCCCATCATGGAGGCATTCATCTCCAATGACTGCCGGGTGTACTCGGAGGAAGCCTGCAAAAATATCGGATACATCAGTATTCTGTGGAATATCAAAATAAACTGAAATGAAATAACAGTACAAGATGCAGAATGTAGTAATACATACCAGAGGCAAGTCGGGGACACCGACTAACTCGTGATCAGCCGGCGGAGGAGCGAAGAGGATCTGGTAGGTCGCCCCACCGTGCCCTCTGAAAGTCAGTGAAGCGGGCAGGGCAGGCCAACCGGTCCCCCGTCCTCGCTGAACTCCGCCCCTGCCACGGACTCGAGCTCTCCTCGACGCTTCCCCTCCAGCCCCTGCTCCCGCTCCAACCGCTGGCGCCGCAGGTCTCTCTCTCTCCGCTCGGCGGCTGCCGCTCAGAGGTCGCATGATGAAGGTCCGGACGTACTCCGAGTAACCGCCCTCGCCTCTGAAGCCGTCTGCCTCCCAGCCGATCGTGTAGTCAGTCATCTGCTCGGCGGTGAATCTCTCGGTATCCCTCATATGCTCAGGAGGGTGCACCGGGACTATCTGCTCCGGTAAACCCAGGGTCTGACGCAAGAAGCGCTCACCCAGGTACCAAGCCCGACAGACCAGGCCCTCCAGCAGAATCCGAAAACGCGAGGTCTCATCGGCACCGGCAAACCGATCCCACATCACGGCTGACAAAGGAGCCCAAGGCTGCCAGGTGATCTGAAAATGAAATACAGTTTGTTACCTACTGTTATTGAAACATGCAGTGAAAAGCGAAGCTTAAATGAACTGCAAGTAAAACATACCTCTGCGAGGGTGATGGTGTCGAAGTAGCGGCGGAAGAAGCTAAATGTCTCTCGGGGCCTCCGCACGCACCTCCCGTCGAAGCGGCGCAAGAACGGGACGACAAGAGGGGTCTCTGTGTCTGGCACTGGCTCAAGCCTAGGAAAGTAGGCATACACCCACAACAGCAAGATAAATACCAGTGCATTTATCAGATAAAGCAGGATATAGAATAAAAAGCAGAAATAGCAGAGCCGTGTGTTGTGCAGTGTGTTGTACAGTGTATTGTGCAGAGTGTACAGTGTGAGCAGTGTACAGTCAGTGTAAATCAGAGTATGTGTGTGCCGTTTGTACAGTATACAGCAAGTATAAAGCAGACTACAGTGCGTGCAGTGTACAGAGTACAGAAAATATAGCACAGAAATGAAAGGCAGAAAAAGAAATGTACCTCCCAAACGCGCCAGTAGCCCCCGAGCAACTGTCCGCTGCCGCGGGAAGCTGAGCTCATATATCCGTAGAGAGTGGCCAGAGCGGCGGCGCCCCAGTCGTAATGTAAGATATCCCTGACGTCCACTAGTGCGCTTAGCAGGCAGAGAGGCACGGTGTTCGCCCGGTCAGCGAAAATGGTCGTCCCAAACAGGAACATGAGAAAGCCGCGTGCGTATCTCTCCACGGCCTCCTGAGTCATCGGGGCTGCATCAACAAGGGTGGGCTGGACCCTGAACTGCACCTCGAACCAGGAATATCGGACGAAGCCGGGACGCGCCAGAGGCGGCAACTCGCCAAGCAAGTAGATCTAAGCCGCGGTCCACTCATCCATATCCGTATCAAAGGGGATCGGATCACCCCCTACCCCGATGCCTGTGAGCATCGAGAAATCATAAGGGGTCATCGTCATGTCCCTCGTCGCGGAGAAATGAAATGAATCGGTGGTGTCCCACCACCTCTCCACCAGAGCGGCAAGGAGAGGTTTGCATATAGTGAGCCTAGAGAGTCCTCTGCAGAATGCACCAAAGCCGGCCTGATCCACAATGTAGCGAACTGCATCGGGTAGCTCGGCGTACCACTCACGAGCGACAGTGTTCCCATACCCGCGGATGGTATGGGAATCCCCCTGTTTTCAAACAAGTAGTTGCGAAGCAATATAAAATGTACAGTTTTGAAGAAACAGTCAAAATCAGTGCAAATGTGGCATGCGTGCGTATTTTCAAGTTCAAATAGATACCGAGTGCCGATGTGTTTACAGTGAACTACAACGTGTGATGCGTCAGCGTGTTTGAGTGGTTCAGTGCAAATGTGGCATGCGGGAATATTTTCAGATTCAAACAGGTATCGGGTGCCGGTGTTTGCAGTGAAATACGATATGTGCCGTGTGTTTGGGTGATTAAGGCTAGTGTAGTGTGTGTGCATGTGTCGGTCTTAAACAGATGTCAGTCGCAAGTGTGTCTGCGATCAACTACAATGCGCAGTGTATCAGAGCATCTGAGCTAAAGCAATTAAAGAATGTAATCAGCTATGGCAGTTGACAGTTAAAAGTTCTACATTGCAGAAATTAAAACAGAGAAAAAATGTTACCTCGGAAGCGTCGAAGGATAGGTGAGAGGCAGGCTCACGTAAGAGAAGCTCGGAATCCAGCGCCCTGTCAAAACTCCTGAACTGGCGCAGTCCGTCGGGGGACAGAACATGAATCGCCGGCCGGTAGGTCGCCGGGTCAAACGGGCGCTCGCTCAAAGGTAGGAGCTTGACCCCGGGATCCATCTCGTGATCCGGAGGAGTCCCACCGCGTGGAATATCGTCGGCCATGTCAAAATGACGAGGAAAATGGTCGGAAAATAAAAATCGGGCTGGAATATGGAAAGTCAACCGAAAAGTCAACCCCTGGGAGGGTGGAAAATGGCCGGAAAAGTCGGGATGTGAAAAAGGCACAGAAATCAAGAGGAAAGTGAGGGGAACAAACCCCAAAAAGGTGGAAACGGCAAAGGAGATACCGAAACAAAGATTTGTTCGGATGAAAACGTCCGAAACGCGAAGGAAATCACGAATCCGACGACGAAACGGGCGTAGAACGCGAAGAAAGTGAGGAAACAAGGAAGGGAAAACACTCTAGAGAGAGAGGGTGTGGAATTCCGGCTAAGGAGGAAGTGATAAATAGGGTTTAGAAACCCTATTTTAAAAGACCCGAAGCAAAAAGTCGAAACTGCCCCGACACAAGGACTTTTTGCCGGTCGGCAACATTTTGTGCCGGTCGGCAATATATTGTGCCGATGAAGCTATTTGATGGCCGATGGACGGCCGGTGATGAATTATGATGGCCGGTGGACAGCCGGTGGTCTCCCACAGTGGTTTTTGAGCCTCCTACACCTTTCCTTGGGTCATATGAGTGGTCCAGAGCCTTCATTGCTTAAAACAGTGTAAAACAGTGCATCTCCGACGCTCAACCAGCCTCCGTTTTGACCTCGGACCGCGTCTTCTGTGCGTGGCACTCAAATTCATGCAATGATGTACCCTTCTGTATCCTTTTGCCTTTTGTAAGATTCAAAAGTTGCCCCGTGTGCGTTGCACGCGTTCATCGCACTACTTCGGTGCATTGCATCGAGCCGTCATGCGCCTCACAGTTGCATTGTTATGCATGTACTACACGCGTTGTAACGCGCACCCCTTGCATTGTCACGCACATCTCTCATGAATTGTCAGTGCATTTTTTTTACAAGCATTGTCATGCATTTCAATACATACGTCGCCTCGCGCATCATTCGCATTGTCGTGCATTCCTTTACCATGCGTTGTCATGCTTTCCAAAACACGTGCGTTGTTACGCATTTAAGTCCGTTTGCATTATCATGCATTTCATTTTGCATCATTTTCCATTCCTTGAGGCATGCGTGTCTCATTTGCATCATTTTACAATCCTTGAGCCATGCGTGTCTCATTTGCATCATTTTACATTCCTTTGAGGCACGCGTGCCTCATGTGCATTGTCTTGCACCTTTGAGGCATGCGTGTCTCATTTACATATCATTTTACATTCCTTCATGGCATGAGTGTCTCACTTGCATTGGCATGCGTGTCTTATCTACATTGGCATGCGTGTCTCACTTGCATTGTGCATCACTTCGCAACGGTCTGGCGAGACCTTAAACATGCACGGTCTAGGAGACCTTAAATCCTAGGAAGGTGCAAGACCTTCGGTGCATTGGTGTGCACAGTACCTGCATTTGTCATGCATTTCAAAAGTTGTAAATACTGCATTGTCATGCATTAAGTTGTAAATATTGCATTGTAGATATTGCATATGTCATGCATTTCATCGTAATATAGTGCATTGTCATGCATTTCCACTGTAAATATTGCATTTACATTCTATTGCATATTTGTAGATATTGCATTTTAGTTGCATGCATTCACTGCATCATCCTCCATCTATGGCTTGCGCCTTTCCTTGTTGAGCTTGGTCTGGTATGTGCCCTTACTTTTCACGTCAAAACACAGTTCTGCATGTGTACGCGCCTATTCCACGCTGGTATGTTGGTTTGAGGGTTGCGGCATCTTTTCTATGTCAGGCGCGGCTTGTACGTGTACATGCCTTTCCTAGGCAAGATTTGGTTTGGCCTGCGTGCCATATCCATTGTATCCGTCTCCATTGCATTTTAGTTGCATGCATTCACGGTCTGGCGATACCTTAAACACGCACGGTCTAGGAGACCTTAAATCCTAGGAAGGTGCAAGACCTTCGGTGCATTGGTGTGCACAGTACCTGCATTTGTCATGCATTTCAAAAGTTGTAAATACTGCATTGTCATGCATTAAGTTGTAAATATTGCATTGTAGATATTGCATATGTCATGCATTTCATCGTAATATAGTGCATTGTCATGCATTTCCACTGTAAATATTGCATTTACATTCTATTGCATATTTGTAGATATTGCATTTTAGTTGCATGCATTCACTGCATCACCCTCCATCTATGGCTTGCGCCTTTCCTTGTTGAGCTTGGTCTGGTATGTGCCCTTACTTTTCATGTCAAAACACAGTTCTGCATGTGTACGCGCCTATTCCACGCTGGTATGTTGGTTTGAGGGTTGCGGCATCTTTTCTGTGTCAGACGCGGCTTGTACGTGTACATGCCTTTCCTAGGCAAGATTTGGTTTGGCCCGCGTGCCATATCCATTGTATCCGTCTCCATTGCATTTTAGTTGCATGCATTTACTGCATCATCCTCCATCTATGGCTTGCGCCTTTCCTTATTGAGCTTGGTCTGGTATGTGCCCTTACTTTTCACGTCAAAACACAGTTATGCATGTGTACGCGCCTATTCCACGTTGGTATGTTGGTTTGAGGGTTGCGGCACCTTTTCTGTGTTAGACATGGCTTGTATGCGTACATGCCTTTCCTAGGCAAGATACGGTTTTGGCTGCACGCCATATCCATTGTAGATATTACATTGTAGTGTAATTGTTGCATCCGGTGTTAGGATCATTATTCTTTCCCCAGCGGGTCGTCACCCCACTTATGTCATTCCACCCAATACTCGTTCTTGTGTCTGTCTACATTACTCATAGTTCTGCATGTGTGCGCGCCTATTCCACGCTGGTATGTTGGTTTGAGGATTGCGGCACCTTTTCTATGGTAGACAGACTTGTTACTTCCATCAATCTATTTGACATTTGTGTGGTTTCGAACCGCTCATGATTGAATCATGATTCGATTGCATTACATATCATTTGCATTTGTTTATACGTAGTTTTGTATATAGTGCATATCATTTTGCATTCATCATTTGCATTGTCATGCATGTTGCTAACGACATTGTACCTGTTAAGTTTGTTTTCTTTACAGGCACGATATTGTATGTACGGCTCATTTGAGGCCGGTGCAACCAGACGAATCGGACAGGTATTGTATCCTCCGTGTGAGACGTATCGAGAATTGCATAATTCTCTTACATCCTTTCTGCATTGTAGTGTAGTTTGGTGTAGGCTAGCTTAAAACTGTCGCATGCGTGCTTCGTTACAGTTTTCTTTGCATGATCATAAGTTATGCTCGGCTTCTTGCATTGTCTTACATTTTGCCCCTGCCTTCGGACGCATACCTTGTTTGCCTTGCATGATTGTCCAAGTCTTCGGCCTTGTCAAAAATGGGTCGTCTCTGGGCTTTGACATTCACTCCCGTCATTGTTATGACTTTCGAGTTCTGTCAAAGAGGGGCAACTGTAGACATCCCATTTTTGACCATCCTCAAGACTTGGACGTCACCGTTCGAACACCGGTGATTATCCATATTTGTGTTCGTTTGGAGTTCCCGGAGGTCTTGGCTACGCGCCTTGCCTCAGGATCTCCGAACTCGACCGTTTTGTGTCTGGTTTTGCACCAAACACTTGTGTTTTGCCTTGGAAGGGCAGGGGATGCCTTGTGAGGTCTCCCCACACTCCACCGGCCATGGCTAGAGGCCACCGGCTGGTGTTTTGTTGCCACCGGCAATGTATATTGCCGGCCGACACTCTTTTGGCCGACCGGCCATCAATTTTGTCAAAATGACATCTTTGGCCGGCCGACTACTGTGCATCTGCTTTTGCAGATATTTTAGCACAGCTGTCTTGCATTGGCTTCCCCTCCATACACGTATATGGAGGGATGGCCCCCTTGTTAGCTTACCTTGTAAGCTTTACAAGATTGGCTCCTCTATAAGAGGAGGCCTTCTCTGCCTTGTTCTAGGGTTAGACAAGTTGGAGAAGAGAGTTAGAGAGCTCTGGTTTTAGGGTTTAAGTTAGTGTATCTAACCTATATCTATATCTCTCCCTCTCTTGCCTTTGTGTGTGTTTTAGGCTTAGTTTTGTGCACAAACACCTACCATCACACCATCCTCTTGGAACTGAGGATTTGAGGTTTGTTTTTGGAGCTTTGAAGCTGGTTTGGAGCTCAAGAAGGCTGCTGGAGCATTGTTTGTGAAGGAGGGCTTCAAGGGTAAGAAACTTCCCTTTTAATCCCCATTTTTGCATTGCTTTTCTACCTATCTTAGAACTGTTTTTGTGCTTAGTGTATAATACAAAAAAGTTCTGTTTTTAAGCCCTCTTGATTGTTTGTTAAGAGTGTTTTGTGGTTTGGGTTTGTTTGACCCCTCCTAGGCCTTGTAAGGCTCCTTTTTGTGCTATTTTTGGTGAGCTCCGAGACTTTGGTGCTTGGGCCTCCTCACCACTGAAATCTTGAGGGATTTCAGTGGTAAGGATGGTGCCTTGAAGTCTCAAGAAGGAGAGGGCCACCCCCTCTCCTTGTTGTCCTTGAAAAGGGCACTTTTTGGCCTCTTGAGGGAGCATCATGCTTGAGTGTTTGTTGATCATGTCTAGGCTGTTTTCCATGCTTATTATGCCATGATATAACATTGTTGTGTATTGGTTTTGGTACACCATGCATGCTTAGCATACCTACCATGTAATGCCTTGTTATTGCCTTAATATGCGTTAGGTTGTTAGCCTTTGTTCTAGCATGTTTTAGGCTTAGCCTTGTGAAGGTTTTGTGCTTATTTTGCCATGTTTTAGGTCTGTCCATAGTTGCTTGGATCGATCTTGACATGCATTACATAGCTCCTTTGTATTGTGGCTTGTTGGCCTCAAGTATGTGAATGTGTAACATGCATTGCTTGCATTAATTTAGTGGTTTGGAACCACTTAGCACATCATTTCAGTCCCTTTGACATGCTCATATGCTTGCCTTGGATGCCTCTTTGAAGCTTTGAAAGCTTGTCTTGCATGCTCCATGTTTTAGCATTTGTGCATGCCTTTGAATTCAAGCCATTTAGATGCCATCTAGGTGGTCTTTTGGGCTTTGTTTTATGTGTTGAAACTCTGTTTTGGGTCGCTTAAGTCTTGCCATGTGTGGTTGTGCTAAGTGTAGTTCAATGCATCATTAGCTTGCTTTGAATTCTTGGGCCATTTTGCATGCTTTGCTTGCTTTGTTAGTTGGTTTGGCACCTCCTATAGCATGATTTTCAAAGCTTCATTTGCATGCCATTAGTCCATGTTTGTCCCTTTTAAATGTGTTTAAAAGTTGCTTCATTATGCTTAAGTCTTGAACCATGTATCTATGCATGTTTGCATGAGCATTCGCCTTCATGAACTTAGCATTTTGGCCACTGTTTTGGGCCTATTTAGAGCTGCCTAAATCATGTTTAAGTCCATCTTTTCATTAGTTCGCATTGCCTCATGCTTGCTTGTATGTTTGCATAAGTGCCTTGCCATGCCATGTTGCATCCTTAGCTTGCATGCCTAGGTTGCATTGCATCTTGCATGCATGCTTTGTCCCTTGATTAGTGATAGGGATTGGGCTTCGGTTTGTTTGTTTGCATTGCATTTCATTTGAAATGAAAGATGCACACTTGGCCTCTTGGGCCATCACGCATTCAAATGCGCCATTGGTGGTCCAAGAACCAAGGACCATGCCCCTTTGAGTTGTACACATGATAAGAGGCTTGGTTGGTGCATACATTGTTTGAATTGTATTGCCATGCTATGCCTTGCCCTCTGCTGCTGTCAATTGCAGGTTCTGCAGGCATTCTTGGCCGGCCGGCAATATTTAGTGCCGACCGGCAATGTATTGGTGGCCGATAGCCTCATTTCCAGCCGATGGCCATATCTAGCTGCCGGTGGCTATTCTACTCAGCCGGTGGTGTCCCCCAATGTCCAGAGAGGCATCCCTGAGGCTTCGGCAATCTTTGGAGGGGCAGAGCAGGGAAAACAGAGGCAGACTATGCATGGCAGTGCAATTCCGAGCAGGACCCGAGCATGCGTTGCATCAGACTCTCCTCCCGAGGCGGTTTACTGTTTTTCCTAGTTTAGTTAGTTGTTAACTAATTAGGCAATTTGTAATATTTAATTAGCTTGTGTAGTTAATTAATTTGTATTATTCTTTCAGTCCCTCCGAGCGAGGGCGAATCTGTAATAAGTGTGGGTGCGTGTGTGTGCATGTCTTCCAATCCCCACTTCTTTCTTCCCTTTTATTTACCTGCTTATGATGGTAGATTAGGGCACGTCTAAATTAGCATACCTCATGCAATGCATGCGTGCATCCATACGTTTGTCTAGCATGCACCAGGCTCGGTACATCATACAAACTGTATTGTATTTTCAATTCCAAATTGAATACGTGATAATTGTAGCATTTCACATGCCATTTTAGGGTTAGCCGAGCCCACTCTAACTGCATCCTTGCATGTGTTGCATTAGCCACTTAACATGAACTAGGACATGCATATTTGCTAACTAGTTTATTGTTTTGGCATGGAGTGCAATGTAAGTATTTATACTTTAGCATCTCGCATGCGTGTGAATGTTAACATGACAGCATGACTACCATGTGGCTAAATGCTTATATGAGATAAACTGCCTGATTGCCTGTGGGTGAAGGTTGGATTGTTTGAGTTGGAAAAACTCATTGAAATTCGTGTTTTAGCCTACTTGCGAGTAGCAAATTCCAAAGCATTTTCAAAACAAACGGATATGCAATGCTTGTTTCCAAATTAGGCAATCTAGTCTATACTTGTTTGTTGTGCGCATAACATAGTAAATCTAGGCTAATAACCGGAACAAGAACACATAACGTTTTCAAAACAAGCTATCACGGTTAGTAGAGACCGGTCTTCGGACCGGGCGAGAGGGGGTGCTCATAGCTGACCTTCCCCAATCATACCCAAGCTCCCGAGCCGAGGCAACTTTGGTGATGACGGACACGTGGCCTTTGGCACCGAGTCAGGGTTTCCTAAATTTCCCCATAAAAAATATTTAGGTGGCGACTCTGTATCTGGCAAAGCAGTCCATGTTTGGCACTTCTTTTCAAAAATCTGTTTCTCAAAACGATTTGCCAGATTTGGACTCTTTGGTTCAGATTTAGAACCGACACAAATCGAGTCCGAGCTGTAGCGAGGTCCCCCCCGCAGGCCTGTTACAGTGGCCAGTGACTAGACACTAGGGGCAATTTTTAGTACATCTGAATGGGCCATAAATTGAACAAGAGGCATGAACTCAACCTTTCTCTTAGTCCGCTCAGGCTATTTGTCGGCCACTTTCCTCTAAGTTAGGGTGAGCTCACCCCCGTGATGATTCTGATATGATTTAGCTTTTGAAAGTTCTCTCTGACCATTTCAAAACTCTCTCGGGATTGTCATTTTCCCTCTAATTAATGCATGTGTTTTGGATTATACATGTATGCTCATACACTCTCATTGGTTTGAACTGCCTGGTTGGTTACTTTTACTATTGACTTTGTTCTGTGCGTTGAGTTACCTTCCGTAGTGTTTTTCAATTAAATTTCAATAAATTGTGGCAAGTTGGCCTACATTTCATAAAGCACATGATGTGCTACTTTACATATTGCTCATTACCCTTGTATCGCATTATTTTGTGCACCTTGCATCGCACTGTTTTATGCATTCACCTTGTATCGCACTATTTTGTGCACCTTGCATTGTACTATTTTGTGCATTCATCTTGTATCACACTGTTTTGTGCACCTTGCATCACACTGTTTTGTGCAATCACCTTGTATCACACTGTTTTGTGCACATTGCATTGCACTATTTTGTGCATTCACCTTGTATCGCACTATTTTGTGCACCTTGCATTGCACTGTTTTGTGCATTCATCTTGGATTGCACTGTTTTGTGCACCTTGTATCGCACTGTTTTGTGCATTCATCTTGGATCGCACTGTTTTGTGCACCTTGTATCGCACTATTTTGTGCATTCATCTTGTATCGCACTGTTTTGTGCATTCACATTGTATCGCACTGTTTTGTGTACCTTACATCGCATTGTTTTGTGCATTCACCTTACACCGCACTATTTTGTGCATTTAACTCACATAGCACTATCTTGTGCACCTCACCTGCACTGTCTTCTATACTCTCTGGGTCTAGGAGACCTTAAATCCTCTAAAGATGCAATTTCTTTGGTGTTTGTCATGCCTGAATGACTTCAGGCAGTCTAGTATAGCCACCTGACTATGTTTACAGTAAATTCCTCGGAGATCAACTGAGACAGTGGAAACTAGAGTTTGAATGGCCGAGGCCTAGAACACAAATGTTTGAAATTTTTGAGACTAAAGTATGGTTTAAATACCCATAGGTGTATCCTCGGCTTGAAATCTGTATGGCAGCCTTATAGGTTAAGGTAGCATGTATGCGCCTCAATTCTGGATACTGAACCAACTTAGTCTGTCACCCTGTTGGAGAATAGGAAAAGTTGCAAACATAGCCAGGGAAAAAGATAGTACTCATGGTTTGGAAGCGTAACAACAAGAAGAAAAAGATCTACAGCAGCATAAGCTGAGTCATCACCAATTACCCCTGCCAGGTACTTTTTAAAAGCATCGCTTCCCAATTGCTACATCATAGTTATTATCTATCACCTCTATCGCATTGTATGTAACATCTATCGCATACATCTACTGTATCTACTACACTATCCATTACATCCATTACACCCATTACATCATACAATTTTATTGCTTGAGTAATTTCCATGTTAAGCTTAGTTTGGCATGCGCTCATACATTTCCCGCGTTAAAGCATAGCTTTGCATGTGTACGAGTCTATTCTACCAAGAATTGTGGTCTGAGGGTTTCGGCACCTTTTTTTGTGTTAGACGTGGTTTGTTTTGTGTCCATGCGTTTTCTAGGTAAAACGTAGTTCTACCTGCTCCTTTTATTCACTACATTGCATTCATTCCATCGTGCTTTGTCTTGTTGCATTCAGCATTTAGAATCATTATCTTTCCTTAGTAGATCATTCCTCACTTATATCATACCACCTAATTACTTGTACCTTTCATGTGTTAAAGCATAGCTCTACATGTTTACACACTTATTTCACCAAGAATTGTGGTTTAAGGGTTTTGGCACCTTTTTTGTAATAAACATAGTTTGATTTGCATCTTCATTCCTTTATGGTATTTGTGTGTTTTGCACTGTTTGTGGTTTGATTATTTCGTTACATTGTTTCATTTTTCATTCTACCCTTGAATTACGCCAGTTTGATTCATTGCAACATGATACGTAGGCAACCCTCGGGTTTAACCAATTACATCTGCATTTTGTTTGTTTGTTTGCCCAAGTCTTACAACCTCGTCAAATGGGTCGTCTTTGGGCTTTGACATTCACTCACGTCATTTCATGACGTACTGAGCTCTGTCAAAGAGGGGCAACTGTAGACACTCTATTTTTCACCGCCTGTAATAGTTGGTCGCTTTATTCTGAGCACCCGATGATGAAAGTTATACTGTGTAATCTTTTGAATTTTCAACGAAAAAATTTGGATTCAAGCTCTAATCCTAAACCTTACAACCCATTTTGGCCAAACTATTTTAGACCTTGAAACCGTCTTTTCAAAATGTTTTTCCAAATGTTTCTACTATGTTCCAATACTCGTATTTCGATTAAAATATTGCACTTTTCAGTAAAATGAGTAATGAAAGAGTGGAAATAAATGGAAGAAAGGTGAAATCTTTGAAAATTATTTAAAACCATTTTATTTATAGGTTTGGAGTTGAAGGAAATAGGAGGGGATAGAAGAAAACTAGTTTAGGAAAAGGTCGGGCATCAAACCGTTAAGAAAGAAATGAGCAGCCTTCACTAAATTAGGCATATCTTTTTGTACACTTAGAATTTAGCTGTGACGCCACCATGATTGGAAAGTAGACTACTGGGGCTTCAATTTAGACTTAAGAATTACCTAAAACCGAGTTCAGATGAGATTGATATACCCATTTGAAGTCAGGCTTGAAACCAATTTTTTGGACCCGACCGAGTTTGTATAGATCCGGCCGTGGCTTGTTTAGACCCAGCCGAGTTTCAATCAAAAATAGTCTAGACTACCTTGTTAGACCCGAATTTTCATTTTTGGGCCCAGCTGTCTGTTTTGTGGCCCGACCGAGTCTCATTAGGTCCAAACAGAACAGTTGGCGAGATTTGGACAGCTGGCTTTGTTTGAAGATATTTTTGACCAAATTGGCTCAAATTCTATAAATAGACCCCCTGCATTCAGAATTAAAGGTTAGAAGATTTTCCTAAAGGCTTTGAAGGATATTGAGAGCTAAAACCATCTTTTCTTACTCTTTTGATCTACAAATCTTCTTGAACAATACATACACCATTAGAGTTTGTTCTTGGAAATTTTTGTTGAGATTTTAAACTAAATTTCAGAAACTTGAGGGTGCTTAGAATCAAGTTTGTTTAACTAAAAGTATCATCTCTTTCAAGAGGTGTAACTTTTGCATCTTCTTCCTTATTTCTCTTTAACTCTTTTCTTCTATTTTCCTTGCTTTATACACTGTTTTGGATCCATTCCAAGTGCTGAAACTTGGGGTTAAAGAGCTACCAAAGGTGGAGGGGCTTATCACCTTTTCTTGAACCTTATCCCATAGCTCATATCTTTTGCTTTCCTACTATTTTCTTTGGTTTAAATACAAATTTCAGAGTTCTACAAGGCTGGAAAATATGGTTTAGAAGTCCCAAAAGTTGAGGAGTTAGCCACCCCTTCTTACTTTTGCTTACTAGCTTTGCATCTCCTCTTTTTTGGCTATCTTTTGTGCTCTTTTAAACATGGT
This sequence comes from Camellia japonica, assembly GCA_030407325.1. Classification (NCBI taxonomy): domain Eukaryota; kingdom Viridiplantae; phylum Streptophyta; class Magnoliopsida; order Ericales; family Theaceae; genus Camellia; species Camellia japonica. The sequence continues at coordinate 102,390,520 of JAPPVO010000003.1, forward strand.
TTTGGGTACCCTTTTTTTTTTTTTTTTTTTTCATTTTAGGGGTTGTTTAGGGGCTATTTAATTCATTAAATAGTTTAAGCTTTAAATATTATACTTGTTGTGTTGTAAGTCCTCATGGCTTAGGTTGTTTAGGCCTTAGACATCTAGTCATTTGAGTTGATAGTTTTCATTACCTAGTTTTCATGTAAAGAGTTCCACTTTTGTAATAATCAACTTTGCATAATCATCTTTGCAACCTCCCTCCATTCTTTGTTTTTCAGTCAAAGAGTTGTGATTAATAAAAGGTTGTTGTTCAAGCATAAGAAAGAGACCCTCTATGCTTAATGGTTTAATCTCTTCGGAGGTTCATTACTAATGCATTATATCTCTCTTATGCTAAACACAACCTTTTGTTTGTCACTCCTCTTTATCACCGGTGTATTTATTTCTAAGGGACTAACTTTCTAGTTAGGCCCTTGGAAATCACAAAAAATGGTTTCATTATAGCTTGTTATCGAGTTTGGATTTAGAGTCCTTATTGCTTATTATGGATTTGGCTATGTCATTATCGTTCTTTTGAATTTGACTAGTCATTGTCGCTCATTTTGGGTTGGACTCCGAATCCCTTATCGCTCGTAAATGAATATGACTTCTCTTTTGTAATTTCCCTCGAAGAAAAGGGTTTGAAAGGCTCATTTCATGGGTTAAGTCGATACTTGCTCATTTACATTTCTTTTGGACTTAGTGGACTTAGATATCATCTTTGGACAAAGTGGAATAAAAGATAAAGAAATGGAATGGTAAGTTGAAAAAGGCCAATAAAATCGGCTTAAAATCGATCAAACCGACATAAAGAAAATTAATAAAATTGTTTGGATTCGGTCGGACGTTATGTCGAATCCATCTCTCCTAGAGTCGTCACAGACTAATTTGTGATGTTTGATGATTATCGAGGCGTGTCTACCTCCCTTCTTGAATTAATTTCGTGATAGGAGGGAGGGGTAGTGTGTCTTTCATTGCATTAATTAATTTTTTGTCCCATCGTGTCCGAAACCATCACGCATTCAACTTGCGACCATTGATGGTTTCGAAACCGAATCCGCTCTTCCCTTGAGTTTCTCCATGATAGAGCAGAGCAAAAGGAACAAACATGGCTTAGAAATGTTCTGTCTGCACTGTTTTCATCTCAGAGTACAAAAACATTTTTCTACAACAAAATAAGGCACGACAAGATTTATTTGGGCCTGGCCAGGCCTCATTGGGGGACGACAGGGCTCCAATGCATAGTAAACATGGCACTTTTGGTTGAAATAGAGGGTAGTGGCTGAGGGTGAAACAAAGTAGTTTCATAGAGAGTAAACAGAGCAGTTTCTGAAAACTGTCGTCATCGACGTGCATGCGATCCTTGTGCATTCTTTACATATTCTTGTTGCAATATTAACGTTGGAATAAATTAGATGGTTCTTTAGTTAATTATCATTCATTCGAATTTGTAATAAGTAGTTAATTCGGACCCTTAGACATTCAAACCCTCTTGTGCGAGGGCCAAATATGTAATAATGTGTTTATGTCTTCCAAATTGCATTTCTTTCTCCCTTTTATTTATCCGCTTATAATGGTAGCATTATGTTTTACATTTTTCATATCATTACCATGCTTTACAATATTCATTTTTTTCATGCATTTGGCTCGGTACATCATTCTAATTTTGTGGTTGTTTGTCATTCAAAAGAAAAATGTGCTTAACTGCATACTATCAAATTGATTCACATGTCATACTAGTAGCCGAGCCTATTAGTTGCATTTTGTATGTGTTGCATTAGTCATTTTACATCGTTAGGATCACGCATTTTTTTGTAACCATTTTATTTCTTTTGGCTTGTCTTGGAGTACTAGGTGAGCATTTATTGCCTTAGCATATTGCATGCGTGTGATTGTTGTCATATCGAGCATGTTTACCATGAGGCTAAGTGCTTAAGTGATATACCTGTTTGAATGCCGGTAGATAAACGCCTTTTTACTTAAGTTGGAATAATGTGATTAATGTAAATACGAGCTCGCTTTTCTAAGTGACACGTATGCAAAATACTTTTTCAAAATGAACATAAAAATCAATGTATTCCAAATTTTGTGAATTAGTCTATACTTGTGTGCATCACCTAGTAAAGATAACATAATAATCGGAATAAGAGCATATAATGTAAATAAGAATCACATCATAATTAGTAGAGGCCGATCTATGATTGGGTGAGTGGAGTGCTCAATTCATGACCTTTCCCTCTCATACCTAAGTTCCCGAACCGAGACACTTTAGTGATAATGGACACACGGCCTTTGGCACGAGTCACGGGTTTCCTAAATTTTCTTAAAATATTTAGGTAGCGACTCTAAAATCTGGCAATGTAGTCCATTTTTGGCATCTTTGATTCAAAACTTAATTTTCTAAAATGGTTTGCCGCATTTGGATTCTTTTGTGTTTCTCTATTTCACATTGCACTTGTGAGATCAGATTTAGAATCACGAGAGTCCGAACTGTAGGGCTATCGTATCTGAGGAGACTAAACCCCTCCGAGGAGTACGAAAAGCAAGCTACAGTCCCATGTACGTCTACACAGCTCTATGGACGTTATATGCTTATATTTACTTCCACTAGCCCCTGTGTTTTGTTTGATTTGACCAGAGGCCTCTGGTAATCCCAGGATTACTGACCGGTTACGACACTAAACCCATAAGGGCAGGTTTGGGTCATGACAACAAAGGTATGGGAGCTCTTCAGCTAGATGACGATGCTGAGCCAAACCAATGAAGTCAACAAGGAGTCGAACCAATGGATCTAGATCTCGTGGCTAGAGGACGGCGATGAGAGAGAGAGAGAGAGAGAGAGTATGAGGAAATGATGAATGATTTGGTTTGGTTAGGGTTTAGAAATATATAAATGGATAGTTTCGTCATTTTGCATGAACTTGTCCTTATGGACATAATGTTTTAGCGTTTGGACATTTGAACAAAGAAATTCAAAATGGATTTATCGCCCAAGCACCGCAATATTTAATAAAACTCAATTTAGAAAATATTTTTAAAAATTTTGTAATATAAATAATTTGGAGGGTGTGAACTACTAAAATTTTACTAGTATAATATACATAGTTTTTAAAAATTTTGGGGATGCGACCGCCCTTGCCCACACCCCCTAGATCCATCCTTGGTGGCGAATTTTTCCATAACAGACTCGGTCAATTATTTTGGCCCAAGCCTATCCTTCATATATCCATTACTCCATTACTCCATTCTTAAGGAAAATTTGGATGCCCAAATGGCTCACATCTTTTTGGAAAAACAAGGAATATAAATATCCATTAATACTTTCCTCTCTAATCAATTTGTGATAGGTGGTTTTTTTACCTTCTCTAAAACCTCTTTCATGATGCCCACTTTATTAGACAATTTCTCATTCAACTTTAATAATTTTCGTTCATTCTTTTTGTCGTATAACCTTATATTCAAGAGAATCTAAACCCACCACAATAGGCAATGTGGTCTCACTTTAATTTCGCATTAAATCCGTGGAAAAATCATTATTTCCATCAAACACAACTCTCAATATCACAAACAAACTTTCTATCTCCAATTATTGTGTAATATATATTACATTCTTTGAACTCACAGGCTTATCCATGGTTTTGTGCCTCTCCAACCCTCATAGGACAAGTTGTGAATTCAAGTTTCATGTGGAGTGTTGCAAGGTTGTCTCCTTTTTCTTTTGCCATAAATTTAGGTTGGAGTAGATCCTTGAAAAACTTAAAAAATTTAAAAAAATAAAATAAAAAAGAAAAGAAAACCTCACATGCTATGATATACAATAATAAATTTTTAACATCTATAGCAGGAGTTACTAAAATAATATAATAAGAACAACTAACATAACTAAGTAAAAATTATAATTTTTTTAAAAATTTATATAACATTATTCTATGCTAGAAAATTGGGAGCAGAGTAAGAATATTGACAGCTTATTTGTATGTATCAAGAAGATCCACCAGTCTATAACACAAGACCAATGGCACACAGATTCATGCAAGGGTTGGATTTCTATTGGGCCAAATAGATTACTTTGCTGCCAAGCTGGACAAGGTGTGCAATTCGGCATTATGACAAATCCAACTTCACTGTCTAAAAATTTTAAATTTTTTTGAACGGTATAATTTTAAATTTTGTTAGTTGTAGACTAAAAGTAGTGAAGTTAAATTAAATTTGATCTGGACATACCTAAGAGCTCTCACAATTTGAATAAACCAAATTCTATTATTAATATATAAAGATATAAAATAAATTTAAAACATACATGTAAAATATTGATTATGTTCATATTGTTGAATTAAATCATATTTGCAATGTAATCAATCTATGGTTTAGGATGCATAACTTGGAGAATTTTTTTAATTTTATTCCATGTTTATAAGTTTTTTGTGACATTTTTTTATTTAATGTAGGAAAGCATGTTGAATTAAGAATTGAGCAATGAACATGTAATAGAAAGAACGTTTCTCCGAAATATTAATCAATAGTTAAAAGCTATAAATTTAATCAATAATCAAAAAACTACTCTGCCAAGATGCTTATAACCGAATTTATAATGGTAGAAAAACCTTAAGTTAGATCTATTACGAAACAACTATTAATATGCCTTTCAATGTACAAAAAAAATACTCCTTCAACCTAAAATGAATTTAAAAAAAATAGAAAATTATTAAAAATGACAAATTTGAATCACAGCTCAAATTTAAATGCTTAACGAAACATACAAAACAAATATCAGCCAAAACAAAAATTCTTCAACAAATTAATTGCAAAAACAAACATTTTTAAAATTGTGAAAACATAAATAAAAGCTCTTTTTAAATTATAAAATCGTAAATTACGAAACGAATAATTTTTTTATATATAAAAAACATAAATTGAGGGACTAAACGATGGAATATGGCCAAAATCTGCCTTAGGTCACAAAGAATCTATGCATTTTGAATGTTGGGCTTTATCAATTGAACATGGGCTTTTTGGAGTTAATCCATTAATGTGGAGCCAAACATCTCAATGTGTGCCAAATATTAATCTGATATAGATATATATATTATATATGAATTTCAACTTACCCAAACATCCCCTAGGGTATGACAGATGGAAAGGTTCTTGATTCACAGTTTTCATTTCACAGCCCATCAATAAGCTGATCACAAAGGCCCCAAGCAAGTACCTTGTTTTCCATGTTACTACTATATCTACCTATATATTAATTAATTCCGCACACACACAAAAAAAAAAAAAACTGTTCTAGTCTTTTCATGCTGGTAGGGAATCTGTCTATCCTCAAAATGAAAGCTAAATGGGGTCAAGACAAAGAGAGCTGTCACAATTTTTATATATGTTGGATGGAAAAAATGAACCATGCATGCTAATATATCCCTGCCTTTACAACTACTTTTTCATTTGTGTATTATCAATGTTATGGAATCTTTCTCTTTTGGCCCTGCAATCTTATTGAGAAAAGGGAGGATCTTCTATTGGTGGATACACATTCATTAAGAAGAAAAAAAAAATGTTATTTTTTCATGATTTTTATACAGAATTACTCATCAGAATGACATGGCAGTAATATTTTCATAAATAAAATATATCTTAATGAGTTTTAAGTTTAAAATGATAGACCCATTACTCTACACATCATTCTGTATACATTTTTTAGATACATTTTTTTTTTTTTTAATATCATTAGGCTTCCATTAATACAAGGTTTGCCTTAAGTTGTAGACTAAAAAGTCCTTTTTATGGGTAGGGCCAGTCTCATAAGCTTTAAAAATAGTAGTGAGTTTGCTTATTGTGGAGGGTGTAATCAATATAAGTTGGCTGGATGAAGCTTTGGCAAACAGTAAAGAGAAAGCATTGAAAAGTTGAAACCTTGAAGTAGCTTCAATGTTTTCCTCTTACCTTTTTCTTCCCATATATTTATTTATTTATTTATTTATTTATTTTTTATTATTATTATTTGTGGGTGCTGATTGTATCTTGTTTTGGTAAGGACTTCTTTAGAAGAAGCTTCAGAGAATAAGAGTTTCAAATGATGATCAATTATCTCTAAGGAAGAGATGAGTGATCTAGGCTCCTCTTCTTTTGTAAAATAAACACCGTATAAACATTGTCAATAGTTATCGGTTGGAGGCACTTTGACACTTAAGTAGCTGCTTCATCATCAAGTCAAGTGCTCACATTTTTTTTTATCGACAAAATAAGTGACATTTTATTAAATAAATAAAACATTACAAGAAACAAAGGAAAGCATGAATAGGCATCAAATTGGGAGAGCGAATAGCTTAAACCCAATTCAATGTGACAAATATGCACGTTTGGTTGGTAAGAAACGAACGAACAATAACAAAACTCTCAATATAAACTAAACTCTTACACTTAAAACTCATGTTGAATCTTTAATCCAAAACATATTTAATTTCTCCAAAATACTTTCACTTTTAGATCCTTGGTATTTCATTTATATGACGGCGCTCAATTTTATTTTATTTTTTTGGGGAAAAAAAGATTGATTTATTGTCAAATTGAAATAAATAGAAAAGCAAACATATTACAATACATTTGAGAGCAATCAAGCTTCCGACAGATTCTTTGTTCAACTGCAGTTGGTTTTTCCTATGAGTGACATATTGTCAAATTGATTCATAATCTCTTATTAAATTTCTAATAAATTACCATATATGTCATATAATTAAATGAATTCAGTCTTATAGTAACTACCGCAAAAAGTGTTTCAAAAATTTTAACTAATTTTTAAATTCAATTCTCACCAAATATACATATGTTTTTAACTAGTTTGATCATGTGGACAAGAAAAAACTCTTTTAAAGGGTGTGTGTCATATGCATAATGTTACATATCTTTTTGGTACATGTGTACTTTTGGGACAAATATTATGTAATCTTCTGATAAAATTACGATTATTTGTGATTCATAAATGAAATTACGCATATTGCGGTAATGTTAACATTTATAACACAATACATTTTTTCATTGAAACATTTTTAAGTCACAAAATGTGTAATATTACCACAAAAATGAGTAACATTACAACAAAGATAATAACTTTGATTATTTATAAATCACAAATTATCATAGTCCTACTAAAAAGTTACATAACTGTTGTTACAAAATACATAACATATATCAAAAAAATACATAAAAGTATGCATATGTCAGGCACATCTATCTGGACAATGAAGCTTAATTATATATCTACTCATTTCCATTCCAACTTTGATGGATTCTTCCAACTAGAGGACCCAGAAGGACCCTTTAAGGTGTTTTCTTTACAATGAAAGAGAACAATGATATATGAATTATTTGGAACGAAAAAGGAAAAAATAAAGTAGCACACCCTGCTTTTCTAGCTTCTATTGTCTGTGTGGCAAATCCTAAACTCATATATCTGAGAAAACCCAATAGAGGGACAAGGTCATTTGTTTTGTTGTGCATGGGTTTTGACAAACCTTAGTGGCTTTCAATTGCATGTCACGTTGCTTTCCATATTATCCATTTCATTGTTTTTTTTAATTTATTTTTTGTGTCATTGTCTCATCTCATCTCATCTCCAGTATACATGTGACCACAATTAAATTTTTTTTGTTTTTAAAAATTAAATTTTTTTTATAAAAAAAAAGTTTACGGATCAATTTTTATTGTCGTTAAAAGTCAAAAAAATATTTTATTGAAATACCACTAATAAATACATTTTTAGAAACAAAATAATTTGATGTGAAAGAAGTTTTTTTTTTTTTTTTTGGAGTCAAATTTTGATCCCAAAAAATTAGTAATTCATCACCAAAACTCTAATTTCATCGTTAAAAATATAACAATAATACTTTTGATAATTAAAATATTCACTTTGAAGAAGTTATTTTTGTTTCTAATACCTTTATTTGTTGTATTCAAGCTTTAAAAATACTCCAATCAAAAAAATAATTGAAAAATAATATGCAAAATGTGTGGGCAAGTTGGCTCAAACTTCTCTTCCCTCTACTTCACCATAAAGAAAGAAGAAGAAAAGAGAAGAATGAATTATCTTCTCTAAAGAAGACTAGAAGGATCAAGATGAAAGCTCCTGAATGATCCTGAAGCAGCTAAAGCAAACCATCTTGAATTTAAGCTCCTGAAGGTCAGCAATGGAGCTTCTCGAACGCGTCTGAAACACGATGAAATTGCCGTTACCGCCTACGCATCGAGCCCTCGGAGAAAGCCTATAAATGGATAGGTAATGAATTATATTTGATATGCAAACATTGAATTGAAGAAGAAGAGAGTGGTGAGAAAACACTGAGTGAATTTGTATCTCTCCAAAATATATAAAATTTTCCCTATCCATGGACATAGGCTATTGTTGAACCACATAAACTCTATGTTTCTCTCCTGTGTATGTTTGTTTGCATCAATCTGTGGCTCCCCCTGACCCAACAAGTATTCGGTTATGTCTTGCAAAAGATCAAAAGTATTCTGTCATGAAGAAAACGAATGCGAAAGATCTTTGGAAGAAGTTGGAGGACAAGCACATGACGAAAAGCATAGAGAATTGGTTATACTTGAAAAAGAAGCTTTTTCGGTTTCAATATAAAGAAAGAAATTCGATATCCGAACACTTGAATGACTTTAACAAGATTCTTGTCGATCTACTCAATCTGAATGTTGAAGTTGAAAACGAAGATAAAGCTTTATTGTTGCTGATTTCCTTACCAGATGAATATGAGCACTTGATTACCACACTGCTCTATGGGAAGGAAGAAATCAAGTTTAAATATGTGTCTAACACATTGGTTAACAATGAGTATCGGAAGAAGGATAAGAAGGCCCATTATCAAGACACATCAGGTGGAGCCTTAGTCGTACAAGGAAGATCAGAGAAAAAGAAGTAATCTAGAAGGGGGTCATACAGAAGCAGCAAAAACAGATCCCGCTCCATGTCTAAGGAACCGCCAACAAGAAGAATACCCGCTATAGATGAATGTGCCCTTTGTCGAAAGAAAAGACACTGGAAAGCTGATTGTCCAAAGAATAATGACAATGAGACATCTATAATTAGCCTTGCTCAGGAGAATGAGGATTCAGATTGTATTTGTATTGCTCCATCATTTTCGTGCCATTCTGATGAATGGATTATGGATTCTGGATATACTTTCCACATGTGTTCCAATTGAGACGATTTTTTGACTTTGAGAAGTTAGATAGTTGTCACGACCCAAACCCGCCCCTATGGGTTTAGCACCGTGACCGGCCAGTAATCCTAGATTACCGAAGGCCTACTTAACAGTAATACAGTAAAACAGAGTACAGGGGCTTGACGGAAGCCAATACAGTAAATAAACAATGTCCAATGAGCTGTGACAGTCTGTATGCCAAAAAGATATTTCATACACTTATACAGAACAGTACGAAACGGTATGCACGTCATATACAACCAGTCAGAAACAGGAACTTAATCCCCGATAAACAGTACAGTGCAAAACGTTCAGTCTATACAGTGCTATACAGTGTTACAAAACAGTACAGAGACAGACGGGGAAATAACAACACCCCTAAGCCATAGCTTGGCAGGTTCGGAACCTCGTAGTGAGGCACATTGGTTGGCTTGACAAAACTGGAGTTTACCCCGACGCCTCTAGCTTTGATTCGGTGCCTGTACACCTACATATATATATGAGCAGTGAGCTAAAGCCCAGTGACTAACATAATGCGTAAAGAGGTTTAGAATGAATGTCTTTACAGTAATGAAAACAGTTCATTAAATCAGTACTTCAGTCTTTCAGTCAATCAGTCGTATGTGGTACATCCATTAGCGTAACAGTAAACAGTAGGTCTTAAAAGACCAAACAGTAATGATGGCCATCAATCAGTAAACAGTAGTGGTTCCACAAGGGAACCGACAGAGATCTCTATAACAGTAACAGTAAACAGTAGGTGCTAAGGATGCCACAATACAGTTCAGAAATAAAGGACATACATTCATTCAGTAATCAATATCAGTTCAGTAAACAGTTCAGTTCAGCATTCGGAAGATAATTATTTTGAACATATCTTTACACAATTGTTACTCACAAGTTCTGGGCTACAGTGAACTAGAGCGTCTCCTCGGAATGCCAACCCTATACAGTTAACAGATTGAACACACACTAAGTTACACAGTTGGGAAAGATAATAACTTAACCCCTAATTTGCCTCGGTCTGTTCTAAATCTATATCCTCTTTAAGATGCCTTAAATATGCCCTAGAAATGCCTAGGATGGAAAGAGGATGCAAAGATGCACTTTTGAACACTTTACAAAATTTGCTAAAAACAGGGGTCTCGCTTGAGCGAGGATTCCTTCGCTCGAGCGGACATGCAGATAAAGGAGCTCCGCTCGAGCATGAATTCCGTCGCTCGAGCGGATTGTGTGCTACAGTAAAAATACTGGATACTCAGAATTTACGCTCGATGCTCGCTCGAGCGTGAGACACAGCTCTTCGCTCGAGCGTAGATCCCTTCGCTCGAGCGTACGCCTGCGCGCACCAAGATTCTGAGAGCTTGCAATTTACGCTCGAGCCACCATTCCGTCGCTCGAGCGTAGCTCAGAGTAAACAGTGGTCGCTCGAGCGTAGAATCATTCGCTCGAGCGTAGAAGCCAAATTCTGAAATTTCTAGGTTTGCCTCCCAAGCTCAAACCAAGCATTCCTAAGCTCAAAACTCAACCTCTTGGGCCCAATTTCTAGAAAACACATCCAAACTCAATATACAACAAGTTTCAAAGCTCAATTTGTGAATTTAAAGCCCAAGGGTGAGTCAATTAAATCCAAATTTCAAACCCATTTTCATGAACATGAAGAACATGCAAACATGCATGAATTCAAATCATTCCAAAGCTTCAATTTGATGCTCTAGTGAGCCAATTGTTCCAAAAACAAGTTGAAAACATGGACCATTGCAAAATGATGAACATGCGTGTACCAAATTCTATGTAATCAACCTCAAAACGCAAGGATATAGCCATGCATGCAATATTTAAGCTTCTAATGCAACACTTTCAACCATTCCTAGGCTCAATTCTTCAAATTAGCATGAAACATGCAAGAATCAACTCAAAGGCACAAAAAGAAGATGAATTTCCTTACCTAAGTCTTGAATTAGAGGTATGGAGGCTCAATTGACAATCTACACTTTAATTTCCTTAAGATCACCAAGCAATTTGCAAGAACAATTCAACTCTCTTACTTTCTCTCTCTCTAGTTCGGCTATGCACTCAAAATAGGCTGATGAGATGTGTTGAAATAAAGCTCAAGTGATGTATACAAGTGATTAAACAAGTCTAGATTTGTCCACTAAGGGGCAAAGTTGTAATTAAGGCCACTTCTTGTAATTGGCTTATTTTAATCTAAGTTAAACATACCTAATCGATTTTCAATCAAGTATACCATAAAATCACGTAAAATCTAAGGATCATAGAACATCAATCAATTTCAGAGTCGGTCGCCGATAAGGCCTTCAATTTGCAGTTTAAACATATAAACATAAACAGATAATCAAACAGTCAAACACATAGGAATGCAATTAAACAGATACAGTCAATCGATTCAGTTTCAGATCTCAGTCAGTCAGTCCAGTATTTCAATTACTTCAATTACCAATCTCAATCAGTCTCAGTTTAGCCATAATCAATAATTAATCGGTAATCAGTGTGAGGGTCATTACAATAGTGGAATAGTTTTTATGAGTAAAGATGTCACCTATAAGACAATGGGAATTAGAAGCATCCAACTGAAGCTGCATAATGGAACAATTCAAGCCCTGAAAGAAGTACGGTATATACTACAATTGAAGAAAAACCTCATATCGCTGAGCACTTTAGCATCCAAAGGTTTTCAAGATTACCTCGGAAGGTAGAGCTCTCGTAGTAGTATCGGGAACTCGGGTTATCATGGAAGGAAATAAAAAGAAGAATTTGTACTTCTTGCAAGGGAATACAGCTGTAGATGGAGCAACCACCAACAGTAGAAAGAATGAGAAAGTTGACAAAGTTGACACAAATTGCATGAAGACTAAAGTTAAGTTCGAGATAGTAGAACATTGTATGGAAGAAAAGACGGACTATGTCCATACCAATATATGGGGCTTTGTAGAGTTGCATCGAAAGAAGGTAAGCACTGTTCTGTCACATCTATTGAAGAATATTTTCGTCGTGTTTACGTGTACACTATGAAGAATAAGAATGAAGTTGTGAACATCTTCACAACATGGAAGAAGATGATGGAAAACCAGACTGGTAGAAAATTGAAGACCTTAAGATCAGACAATAGTGGAGAGAACATTACTAATCCGTTGAAGGAACTCTGTTAGAAACAAGGTAGAGTACATCACATCACTAAAAAATGAACTCCACTATAGTATGGAATAACAGAATGGATGAACAGTACTCCGTTGAAAAGGTGCGATGTATGCTTGCTCAATCTGGTTTAGGCAACCAATTTTGAGCTAAAGTTGTGACATATGCCCACCGCCTAATCAACTGTCTGCCGACTGTTGCAAATGAAGGAAGAACATCTTTAGAGGTATGATTCAGTACTCATGCCAACGACTATGATCAATTGCATGTATTTGGTAGTCTAGCTTACCATGTGTAGAGAAGTAAGCTTGATCCTAGAGCCAAGAAAGGAGTATTCTTAGGCTTTATTGTGAAGTAAAAGGGTATAAGCTTTGGTGCCCTGAATCGAAGAAGGTCATAGTTGGTCAAGATGTCATATTAAATGAGTCTGAAATGTTTAAGCAACTCAAGCATGAAGACTCTAGTGAACAGAACAAAGCCATTGGAATGCAGCAGGTGGAGTTTAATACGCTAGTAGACTCAGAAGAACGAATTAAAGAAGGTGCAATTGAAGAAGAACCAGTCACAACAATATCGCAGCAAGAGTTTATTGCTACGAGGAAATTGAATACAGAGACCAAAAAACTGGCTAGGTACGGGAATATCGTATCTTATACATTTCTAGCAGTTGGAAATGACATCTCAATAATTGAAGCAGCCAAGAAGAACCCCGAGCAAGAAAAACTAGGTGAAGAAGAAATACAAATCTGCACAAGAACAAGACTTTGGATGTGGAACGACTACCAAATAGGAAAAAGGTAATTGGCTACAAATGGAATTCACCAAGAAGAATGGTGATTTGAAAGAATAAATTTTCTTATCTCAACTTAGAAGGTTTCAAGTAGCTAGAAAGGAAAATTTCATTGGAAAGAAGAAATCTCTTTACATAATGAAGCAATCACCACAACATTGGTATGATCAGTCTGATCATTTTACGGTTACACAGAAGATGACTCTTGGAACGGAGAATCCCCACGATCGGGTTAGGGTCAGAAGCACAGTGCATCTCTCCTAGCAGAACAAGAACATAATTGGAGTTAAGTTCAAACAGAGTTTGGGCTTAATTCATTTGGAGCAAATTTAAGCACCTTCTGGTGCATGGTAGTGTTGATTGCTCACTATATAGTTTGGATAGAAAAATTTTCGTCAAGGTGGAGAATTGTGGGGAAGTTGGCACAAACTTTTCTTCCCTCTTCTTCACCGTAAAGAAAGAAAAAGAAAAGAGAAAAAAGAATTATCTTCCCTAAAGAAGACTAGAAGGATCAAGATGAAAGCTATGATCCAGAAGCAGTCAAAGCAAACCATCATGAATTGAAGCTCCTGAAAGTTAACAATGGAGGCACCTTGAAGCTTTCTGAACGCGTCCGAAACGCGGTGAAATTGCCGTCACCGCCTACACATCTCGCCTTCGGAAAAAGCCTATAAATAGATAGGTAATGAATTGTATTTGATATGCAAACGTTGAATTGAAGAAGAAGAGAGTGGTGACCAAACAGCGAGTGAATTTGTATCTCTCCAAAATATATAGAATTTTTGCTGTCCATAACGGAGGCTATTGCTGAACCACGTAAACTCTAATTTTCTCTCTTGTGTGTTTGTATGCATCAATTTATGGCTCCCCCTGACCCAACAAAATGAAGGTAAACAAGGGACAATGGTCTCTTAAAAAGTCTATTTTGTGCTATAGGTTTCCCTACTATACCTTCATTTTAGTCCCAAACTTTTGAACCCTAGCTAGCTCTGCCTGTGTATGTAAGGGTCATCAATAGAACGAGTTAGGCTTACCCAACCTGCAATTATTGTGTCTAAATCTCATATATTAATTAGATTTTTTGGGTTTTGACTAGTTAACGACTGGTATGGTTAAAACCTATTCAAAAAACTAAAATCCCATCTCACCCATATGTCCAAATCTTGCGGGTCAAAATCAAATCAAACTGGACTATACATTTTTCATTTGAATTATATTATTAAGTTCTACACATTTTTCATTCACATATTTTTAATATTTTCATTAGTTATTTTTATTTTTTTACTTTCCAACATAATTCAAGTACTTTTTATTTATTTTTTTTACCTTTTTACCTCTCATATAATCAAAAAATAATCAAGTAACAAATGTATTTTATTTATAATACCTACAAGCGGGGAAAAAAAGTAGAAAGAACTAGCATCGCTATAACAAATTACACTTTTGGCAGCTAAATTTGCCGACTAAAAAAATTTAGTCACCAAAAGTTCTACAATAGGCGACTAAAAATATGTTTGGTCGGAGTTAATTTAGGTTTTAGGCTACTAAATATTTGTAGTTGGGTATATTACCTTTTGCCAACTAAAAAATATTTAGTCGCCAAAAGTTCCACAATAGGCAACAAAAACACGTATGGTCGGCGTTAGTTTAGGGTTTAGGCTACTATATATTTTTTTGTCATGGCATATTAATTTTTCCTGACTAAATAATATTTTAGCCACCAAATAATTAACATAATTTCACGAGGTAAATTTAATCTTCGGTGACCAAAAATTAGGTCACTAAATATGTATTTTCAATGACTAAAAACATTTAGTCGGCAATGGTCACTACACTTTTAGCAACTAAAATTTAGTTTGGTCGGCGTTAGTTCATGTTTTAGCTACTAAATAATTTTAGTCATCATATATTAATATTTTTCGATACAAAACAGTTTGTCAATAAAATAGTGGCAAAATCAGTTACTAAAGCAAATAGTCAGCAAATTGTGTATAAAAATTAGTGGGAAAATTTAAGATTGCTGCCCAAAGTTTTGCCTTTTTTTTCTTTCTATCAGTCTCTTTAGTCCTTCACAACCAAGTTCTCTCTCTCTCTCTCTCTCTCTCTCTCTGAGAATTAATCACCACTGTTGCTCATCTCACCATCGCACATGACCACTGCCGCTCATCTTCTACCATCGCAGATCATCACATCGCCATTGCCACTCACCATTGTGTTGCCTCCCATTGACATTCAGGTTTTTCTTTCTCTCTGTCCATCTCTCTCTTTGTCTTTGTCTTTGTCTTTCTCATTTTCCCCATTTCACTCTAGCTCTAGGGTTTTATTTTATTTTATTATTATTTTTTTTTTTTGATGCTGTAGGATTTTGATTTCTATAAAATGAGTAAATGGGTTTTGATTTGTGTTCTAAGTTTAGGGTTTTTCGAACTGATTATTGGTGTGGTAGATGAGATTCATTTTGCCA
>JAPPVO010000003.1:102406256-102606256 GCA_030407325.1 Camellia japonica
TCACCAGAGGCCCATGAGCAGCACTTGCGAACGGTTCTGCAAACACTATGTGATCACAAACTTTATGCCAAGTTGAAGAAATGCGAATTCTGGATCACTAGTGTACACTTTCTCGGTCACGTCATTAATAAAGATGGCATCTCGGTTGACCACCAAAAAGTGGCAATAATTGTAAATTGGCCACAACCTACCAATGCGTCAGAAATTCGAAGTTTCTTGGGTCTACCTGGCTATTATCGACGCTTCATGCAAGATTTCTCAAAGATAGCATCACCCTTGACCCAACTAACTTAGAAGAACACACCATTTGAATGAACTGACAAACAAGAGTGTTGCTTCCAAGAATTAAAAAGTCGACTTGTGTCAGCTCCTATACTAGTTACTCCCTACAGGAGCAGATGGGTTCGTAATTTATAGTGATGCCTCATACAATGGTTTGGGTTGCGTTTTTATGCAAAATGGAAAAGTTATTGCTTATGCTTCGCGACAATTAAAGACTCACGAGAAAAACTACCCGACCCATGATTTGGAATTGGCTGCGGTAATCTTTGCCTTCAAAATCTGGTTTCATTATCTCTATGGTGCAACCTGCGAGATTTACACTGATCACAAGAGTCTTAAATATCTGTTCACACAAAAGGAACTGAATATGAGACAACAACGATGGCTAGAATTTATGAAAGACTATGATATAGAAATCCATCACCATCCAGGCAAAGCTAATGTAGTGGCAGATGCACTGAGCCGAAAGACGACCAGAGGTTTGGTATGTACTCTCATTTCTCGCAAGATCAATGGACTGCTCGCCAACATAACCGTGGAACCTACATTGATTGAAGAAATTAGAGCACGCCAATGTGAAAATAACCTTTTGAAGAAAAAGTACAAGAGCAAAAGAGTACGCCTGATCCTGATTTCACTATAAACAATGGGATACTAAAATTTCGAAATCGAATTTGCGTACCCGACATTCCGAAACTTAAGAAGAAGATAATGGTGGAAGCTCATAGCTCGAGATTTGCAGTCCATCCTGGCAACACAAAGATGTACCATGACCTGAAGGAACACTACTGGTGGACATGAATGAAAAGAGACATAGCAAGCCTTGTCTCCAAATGTCTGCATTGTCAGCGTGTTAAAGCAGAACATCAAAGACCTACAGGACTACTGCAACCACTCTCTATTCCTGAATGGAAATGGGAGCACATTACTATGGACTTCGTGGTCGAGCTACCACAGTCATTTTCGAAGAACGATGCAATATGGGTTATAGTAGACCGATTGGCGAAGTCGGTGCATTTTCTGCCAATCAAAATCATGTATTCCTTTAATAAGTTTGCCATTTTATACATCAAGGAAATTATTCATTTGCATGGTACCCCAGTTTCAACCGTGTCTGACCGAGACCCCCGCTTCATGTCTCACTTCTAGAACAAATTGTAAGAGGTTTTGGGGACTACACTAAAGTTTAGCATGGCTTATCATCCACAAACCGATGGGCAATCCGAAAGAACAATCTAGACGTTGGAAGACATGTTACGTATATGCATGTTGGACCTCAAAGGTAACTGGGATGAGCACCTATCCTTTAGTAGAATTCGTCTATAACAACAGCTACCAAGCAAGCATTGGAATGGCACCGTACGAAGCTCTGTATGAAAGGAGATGTTGATCACTTCTGTGCTGGACGGAAGTTGGGGACAAGAAATTGATAGGCCCCGAGATCGTGCAAGTCGCAAGTTTGAAAATTCAACTCATCCAACAATGAATTCGCACTGCTCAGAGCCGCCAAAAAAGTTATGTAGATACACGGAGACGGGACTTAGAATTTCAAGTAGGGGATCATGTGTTCCTCATGATCTCACTAACAAGAGGAGTTATCCGATTTGAAAAGCGAGGAAAGTTAAACCCACGTTACATCGGGCCATTCGAGATACTAGAAAGGATTGGTCCCGTAGCCTATCGCGCTTGCGCTACCACTTGAACTATCCAATGTCCACAATGTGTTTCACGTTTCAATGCTTCGACGGTATCTTCGAGATCTAGAACATATTGTTGATTATGAGAACCTAGAAGTTCAAGAGGATCTTTCTTATGAAGAGCAACCAGTGTAGATTCTCGATCGTCGTGATCAAGTTCTCCGAAACAAGACCATACCGTTGGTAAAAGTCTTATGGCGAAATCATCATATCGAAAAAGTTACGCGGAAGATAGCAAGTCAAATGCGAGCCAAATACCCACACCTCTTCGAAAATTAAAGTACATCAAGTTTGAGGACAAACTTCTTTTTAGGAGGGGAAAAATGTGACACGCTGAACGTTTAATTAAATACCACATAAATATTTATAGTTAAATATAATTATGGTTGTATGTGATGATATATTATTAAATAAATAAATAATAATAAATAAATATATAAATCTAATTTGGCATTAGATTATCAAATATGAGATTAATTATGGATTATTATTTGAGGCCAAATTAACACAAATATGGAATTATAATACTAATTGGGCCAAATTAATGTTAAAATAATAAATAAATAAATAAAAGTAAAATAAAACAAATATAATAAATAATTTCCACGTAATTAAGTAACAATTAATGAATAGATTTGCAAATATTTGCAAATATTGCTAAAGAAATAAAATAGGGCCATCTGTACGTCTAAGCTTGGGAAGGGAGTGATTCATCACGTAGGGCCATCATGGAAGGGTGAGTCATCACTTGCCAGCCATGTGTATAAATAGGAAGGGGGGTGCTATGAAGTTAGGGTCAGAAAAAAATAAAATAAAATAAAATAAAAATAAATAAAATAAAAGAGAATGAGCCTCGAAAGCAGCATAAAAGAAAAAAAATAAAATAAAAAAAGGCCAAGGGTCAATATTAAGGTGAGTTATTATACCTTGAGTTACCATAATATATTTTACGTATGTTTTGACTTACCATAATTTATTTTATACAAGTTAGGTTTTATAAAATATTTCAATTACGTGGATTAATTTATGAACTCTATTTGTTTAAAATGAAACCCATGGATATGTTTGTTTAAATTTTAAAGAATATTTGATAATGACCTTATAAATAATTATGTTTTGTAAGTACCACCACGGGAGTCCCACGCCTTGGGGGACTTAAATATCCATTGGCCTCTGTTTGGCCACTTTGTAGTCCTCTATTTGTTATGGATCCATTGATCTCTGTTCTGACTGTCACTTCTGTGACCTTTGTTCTATTCTGTTCTGTACCGTGGTTATGGTTATTTATTTATATAATTTCTATATTTCAGTTTCTGCCACTTAAATAATTTATTTACCAAATTAAGTTATGTAAATGTTTTGGCTTAATTAACTATCCATGGTTATTTTGTATTCCCTATACTCTTGGCATAATATTTCTCACTCTGTTGTGTGCTTATAGCTGTTACCCTTTCAGGTAATGAGATGTAAGAGGACCCATAACCTTGTGTAGTGGAACCTGTGCAAGAGATTGATACGAATCTGTTAATTTGTTTTTCTTTTCTTCTTGTCGTTTTTTCTGATGGCCGGTCGCTGCATAATAAAATACTAAAAGCTTATGGATGCACTCTTTTTTTTTTAAATAGTAGAATGGAGTAACTTTCTGTTTAATTATTTTTATTTCCGTTTGCCTCCACTTACGCAGTTTAAATTGCTACGATTAGAATAAGTTAGTAAGTTGCGATTCTAACCCTAAGCTCTAGGGTTGGGTCGTGACACTACCGCCTTCTCTCCTCGCTTTGCCTTACTTTGCCTCTGTCGTCTCTCCGTTCGTCACCTCCGTCCTCTCGCCTCGCCTTGCCTTGCCTCCATCGCCTCTCTCTCTTGTCCAGATCGTGCCTCTTTGTCTCAAAGGCTAGGGTTCAAAAATGAGAACGGGAAAAAAAAAATAAGAAAAAAAAAAAAAAAAAAAAACCTCCAAATGACGTCGTTTTGGAGGGCAACAAGGAGGCGCGACAGGGAAGTGCGACCGAGGATCCGAACTCTTTAAAAAAATCAAAGAGAAGTGGTCTCACCACTTCTTTTCCTTTCCTCCTCCTTAGTTGCCGCCACCACTCTCTCCTCTGCCACGCTCGTCTCTCCTCCTTCTCCTTACATTCATCACCTCTTTCTCTTCACCAGCAATTGGTCTACAACGGCGGTGGATCCAATGGGTTAGATTTGGCAGTTACAACACAATAGTAGCAGTGGCGATGAAGACAATGGTGGATCTGTGGCGGCTGTTGATGAAAGATAATAAGATAGATAAATCTAGGGTTAGGCTTAGAAACGATGGAGGAAAGCTTTGGAGAAGTTGATCTAGTGGCGACAACAGTGTCTTGGTTGTTCCATTTGGGATTGGAAATGTCAATGATATAGTGGCGAATGAGGTGGTGCCACCGTCAACGGCGGATTTTAGAGAGAGGAAAGCGAGACAATGACTGAAAGTAGATAGAGAAAGCTAGATGTATTGTGGGACAATAAAGCCAAGATCTGTGGGAGCCAAGAATGGAGAAGATTTTAGGTTCGAAACTTTGGTATTTGTTGCGATCAACGACTAAATTGAATGAGGAAAAAGCCTCCAGCGGCGATGGCGGAGAAGGAGGGAGTGGATGGCGGCGGAGGGAGATCGATGGCGACGAGGGAGCCAAAGAGAGATGTGAGGGTTTTAGAGAGAAAGAAACTGAGAGAAGAGAGAGAAGAAGGAGGAAACGGGTTAGGGTTTGGTTTGAGAAAAAATATGTATACATGGTTAGTTTGGTCATTTTGTAACAATTTTTCATTATGGATGAAATATTTTAGAGTGTGAATCTTTGGACAAACAAAATTCAAAATTAAATTTATGAACCAAGTACCCGTATATATATTGAATTTAATTTTTATCATGATTACAAGATTTCATTGTAATGATATATATGTATATAAAAGTTGTGTTTTTTCCTTATTTAGGTGGCACATTTTAAAGGCTTACTTTTTCTAAAAAAGTCACATCAGCATGTATTTTCCATTTATATATAAAATTCTATACAAACTCAATTTCAATAACCAATTTTATATGGACTCTATTTGAGAAATATTTATTTTTCATCGTGTATTTAGTTTTGTTGTTATTAGAATTCTTTTATATAGTTGGTGTTTTAATTTAATTATTATGATATTTGAAGAGAAAAATTATCTCGATATACAAATAAATAATTAAATAAGACAGAATGTGCTTAATTATGTGCATCGCATGGATCAAATTAATTTTATTTTATATTTTATATTTTTTTGGTCTATCTTATTGATGTCCTAATATTAATTTATATTTAATTTTTTATTTAATATGAAATTATTTATATTTAATTTAAATTTTATATACCTATATACAATATGTATGAATAATTCAAAAAAATATTAAAGAAAGAAAATCAATACTCTACATATTTAATTTATGTACTTCTTCTTAATCCACTCACAACATAATTATATTTAATCTTTTAAATAATTTTTATGTAATTCTATTTCGGGAAAAACACTAATAAATCCCAAGTTTAGATAGTTTGAACTATATAGTCTTGCAATTTATTTTATAGACTGAAAGGTCCCAAGTCAATGTTATTTACACGTAAGCCCACGAATGTAACGCGTGGGTTGGCTGTTTGGAAGGGTAAATTGAGTGTTTATGTGATGTTGTAGTTACCAAAAAGCCCAATAGCATACTATAGCAAATTGTTTTCTTTTCCCTTCGTTGCAAACAAAACGGAAGCTCAAAAATTGGATCTTGAATGTTTCCTTGTAGATGTTGTAGTGTTGATCCTCATTTTGTGTGAGTTGGATGCTGGATTTGGCAACGTTGCACCTAACATTCTTTATTCCCCAAATAACATTACAGAACCCCTTCAAAATCCTAGAAAATCCAAAAACCCCTTCTAGCAATTTTATAGAGGTGAAGCAGTGTGGGCACAGGGATATGTAGGAGTGTGATTAACGTTGTTGACGTAACATTGGCGATTTCACTTCAATCCGTCGGTAGGTATTGGTGCGATGACAATAGGCATGGGTGTCTTCGATGTTACTTTGGTTGTTGTGGAACAATATGACATCAAGGTCGATGCTCGAAATGTGATGTTGTTTAAATAGTGCGTAATGTGGGGTTTTAGGTGATGTTGTTAACATCGCAGTTTTGGGGGTTACCAGTGACACCAAATGTGATGTTGTGCATGTATATAATGTGACAGGCGCATGGTGTTTTAGTTAATATTTGTATGATTGGTTGGGTCTCGTGAAATGTTATTATTTTCGCGAGTGTGGGAGTTACTAATGATTGCAAATGTGATGTTGTGCATATATATAATGTAACGTGTGCATATATATAATGTAACCCGTGCATATATATAATGTAACCCATGCACTATTTTTATTTAATGTTGTTATGATTGTTTGGATCTCTTGCAACGTTAGTATTGTTGGGGGTCAATGGGCGGATGACATCAATAATGGAACACCAAGTAGGTAACATTAACAATCCCCACAATCACTCCACGAAATCCCTAACAAAATGAAAATGTTAAACCATACCTTACCCACATACACCTAAATTCCAAAAAAACATCAAAACCAAATCTTAAATAAGGGCAAACAAGTAGACTCTAATATTACTAAATCAAATCAATAATACATATTACAAATAAAAAGGATTAATTGATTTATAAAAAACATGTAGGATTAAATAGACTAACATTTCCCCAAATGAGATTTGTGAGTAATTTTTCCTTCTATTTCTACATATTTTTATTTTCTAAATAAATAAAAAAAATAAAAAAAATTAGAATCACTTTTAATTTTATATTACAAATTCTCTTTCTAATTTAGCTATTATTTTTAACATCGAAATGAGTGTTTATTTTACTCTCTTATAATTTAATATATATCATATAAAATCATTATGTGATAATTATACTTTTATATCACAATAGTACTAAAATTATCAAAATAAACAAATAATTTAACTAAATTTATTATATAGAAGTATTCAAGTAACACTTTTGTAAAATGATAAGGCTAAAACTATTAAAATAAATAATTTAAATTTAAATTAATATTATTCTTTTGTAACACATCTCATAATATAAAATATCATTACATAATTAAAGTTAACTCTATTAATATTAGATATCATATTTTTAGAAGTGATTTACATAGTGTCCAACTTGATATTGATTGATTAAAATAATAGAGTGTCAAATGATAAATAGTGTGAAGTATTATTAAAGAATAATGATTCATTGAAAATCATTGTGTATATTTAAGGCACCTATTGATATTTGAAAAATTTACCCATAAGTCCTAGTTTCTGAAAAGTTGAACCATTTAGTCCTATAAGTTTTCTTATGCTCCATTTAGTCCCATTTGCACATCAATCTAATGTTCGAAACATTAATCTGATGTTCGAAATCTAATGTTCGAAACATTAATCTGATGTTTGAAACATTGTAATAGGACCTTTCAGTCTATAAGAAAACTTTTAGGATTAAACAGTGTATAAGTTATTAATTTGGGATTTATTTAAATAAAAATTTTAAATTTATAGTATTACTGATAATGCAATCTTCATGAGCTCTGTTAGAAAAGATAAAAATAATTCAACTGGAATAAAAATTTTGCGATTATTATGATGTGTCACATAATTATCAGAATCCCTTTGAGAATTAAAATTATTAATGTTAGAGATTTTGTTAACTTTTTAGAAGATAAATTATTAATGTTTATGATTTGAATTTATAATTTTTTATGCATCAATGTGAATAACTCATATGATCTTATTGATATAAGCATAAATTATACCTTTGAGTTAACCTACCTTAAGTTCGTGTAATAAAATACTTAAATATTGTCATATAAAAATATTATAATAGATCATAATCAAACGCCACTTGAAGTATAATTAAAGACTTGATGCACCATTTTAGATATAACAAAAAATATAAAAAAAATTAATAAAGACCTTTTCGATTAATAACCAAAATAATACAACATGAGTTATATTCAAGTCATAATTTGTTATATTATAGAATTTTTCATTATTTTTATTTTTTTTCAGAAAAAATATTTTGATACAAGTAGAATTTATAATTTTTAATAAATTTGATTAATATAAATAAAGATTGGATTTCAAATTGAAAATATACCCCTTTTTTAAACTTTGCAAAAAATATTTTTTATGAGCCTATTTTTTATAGAATTACATACAGTCACAATAATTTTCACCAGTGATTAACAAATTTGTTTGTATTTAACTTTTAATTATTAAAATTTTCTACACATAAAATATTAAAATTTAAAAATAAATTTCCGTATATCGCACGAGTCACCTATTAATCAAATTAAAAAAAATAAAAAATTATGAGCTTAAAAAAATAAAAATAAATAAGCATATAGAGAGAGACGAATCCAGGGGCTCTTGTCGCCGGCGCGGGCTGCTTCTCACTCCTCCTCTCCTCCTCCCTCCCGCCGTCCAGCGACCTCCCTTTTCTGCTCTTCTTCTTCCTTTCCCGTAGAAGAAGAAGAAATGTTTCATTTTTCCCTTTTCTTTTAAAAAAAAAAAAGTTATCAAAACGACACCGTTTATATCAAAACGACGTCGTTGTAATTTCAATCCACATTCACTCCCCATAAACACCTCTGACTTCAGTTCTTAACCCACTCTGTAACTGTAAAGTTTCTCAAAATATCATCACATCCGGAGAGAGAGAATAATCTCGCCGGCGTTTCCGTTTCAGTTCTCGGCAATCTGACGGTAAAATTACTATCCATGACTTTTTCTTAATTTTCTTCTATATTAATTAGCTCTCACATTCTTTTGTTATTTATTTATTTGTTTTGAGATTTTGTTTTGTAATCTGATGCTCTAATCATCAATACACATCTTGTATATATATGTGTGTGTGTGTGTATGTGTATGTATGTGTGTATCTATACATATATGTATATTGTATTAAAATTGTTGTGATCTTGGGTTGATTCTGTATCTACGGTTACTCTACCATTTAGGGTTATTTGAAATGAATGCATTGTTATCTTTGCCAAAAAGACGTGTGTTCTTAACAAAAATGACATCTTTAATTTGAAAAATTATGGGTATTTAAAATGTAGATTGCCCCTGGTTTGAAAAATTACAAAAATCTCTTTGTCAAATTTTTTATTTGATAGAATTAACTAAAAAAGTAAAATTTCTAACTTTTCTCCTATACAATGATAAAATTACCTGAATTATTAATTGAAATAAATTTTAATATCATTAAAAAATGTTAATTGACTTGACGATTTATTAATAAAAGGGGCCATTTGTTATCAAATTAGAAAATTTAAGGGGCGGGATGTAATTTTCAAAACTGTAGGAGCAAATCGTGTTTTAAACAAACCTCAAGGGTGTATTTGTAATTTACCCAAAAATTAAATGTTTAGTGGCATTGAACAATGCTTCTTTAGTTTTAGATTGCAAGTTCTCCCTTTCCTCTTTTACAACTGAGACTGTAGCGCATTTATTATATATATATATATAGTTACTGTGTATTACCGATTAGAAGGAGAGGCCCTTACATGTACTTCAAGAAATGGCGGTCTTATGAGCTTTGTGCAGACATTTTGAGATGCCAATCATACAGAATTGGTTCGATGCATTAGTTAATGAGATTCGGCTTCAAGTTGAGCTTCGGTCAAGCCTTGACAGTGTTCTTCATACTTTGGGTTGGGCTTGGGCAATACGAGAAGAATTGTGTAAATGGCTTACCTTCAATGAGGTGAGAGACCATGCATATACATACTAAAACAGAATTTACACAATAGGAAATAGAATCAATCAATTACAATGAAAGAGGCAAGAAATCCGTGATTAGGAAATCACGGATTCTATTATAATCTATACTCTACTATAAATAAAATATATTCCAACAATACCCTGGCCCTACCAAACCAGTCTGAGTTGCAGGGCTATATACCCCTGTTGTATATGCAAGTTGACACTTCTTTCATACTGAGTTCATTGTATACTTGGGAATAATGGATCATTAAGCCTTGCCATCATCTTTGCTCTCTCCTTTTGAATTTTATGTGAAATGCCTTCTTATCTTTGCATACAAGATGTCTAATTTATAAAGAAAACATCTTTAGGTTTAAGGTTTATGTTTGGCAGTATGTGGAATCCATTTGTAGTTATCACATTGTTTAGAGCTATTGTTTACTAGAGGGTACCATGTGTCAAACCTATAGAAAATTTAGGAGAGAGAACAAAGAGGGATAATTATGTGGGGGAGGAAGTTGAAGAATGTGTCTAAGCCTATAGTAAGATTTTGTATAAGCCCATGCCTGTTCAAATGTATGTACATTATCTAAAGGTGAGAAAGCATGGCGAGACTTGATTTTGTGGTCTCCTATCATGGGGCACTAAGAAACACAAACATTTTTAAGAAGTTGTTGTGTCCATGTCGGACACATATCAGACATTTTTTGACACGTGTCAAACATATGTCCAAACATGTCCCTATTATTTAGAAAAAAAAATTTATTTTAGACCCATACATACTTCAGGCACTTGGGAGACACATGTATCCATCGCTTATAGATGTATGAAACACGTTACGAGTTTGAGAAAAATAACTTAGTTCCAATGACAAGAGTCACAAGAGGATTGCAAATTGAATTGCATGACGACATTTTGGTTAAGGTAAAGGTTGAGAATATGGAATCCCTAGTTGTTGATGCAAGCAGTAGCATTTAAATTGATTGTAAGCAACATATTGCAAAGCCAAAAGAGAGTGTCGTGGATGAGGGGGCAATTGAACACTTAGATCAATTCAAGGGTTCACCTTATAATTCAATTGATTTTGTTATTCTAGAAAAATTTAGCCTTCAGAGTTGAAAATATCAGATTGCTTCTATTGCTACCTCCAATGAGGAAGAAAAGATGCTGCCAATTTGAAGATGTTAATGTGAAGCTATGGATGCAATTTCGAGACTTGTGAATTCTTATACTCCAACATTTCAAAACTCAAGGTCGAATTTTTCCCAACCAAGGGAGAATGATGCAGTATAAGAAGTTGAAGGAAGACTAAATTTACAGATGCGATGATATTTGGACATTGGCATGATTTCATAGAAAAACTGATAGAAATCTTCTATAATTATAGTATTATTAGAGTCTTAAAACAACCCATGGGCAACGAGTTATTCTATAATTACACCCATGGGTTGTTTTATGGGTCAATTTATTTAATTAGTTTTTATCTATGTTTCTTATTTGGCTTTAAATTAAAAGTCAAAAATATTATAATAGTTTCCCTTTTTGGTTATAGTTGATTTAATTTTAGAAAATTTTCAGAACTTTTGAAGCTTCTTATAGATTGTGTGATGCAATCAAACCCTAGGTGTGGTGCCTATGGAATCTAGGTGTGATGCCTAAACCTATCTTCTTTGCTTATTTCTTCTTCTTTTATGTTTCAATTTACTATTCTCAGAATACTATTCACAACCCTCTAAAAGTGCACTTTTCAACCTTAAAACTCCATCCAATCACCCCCAAATCAACCCTAATCCCCCCCTACCTATTGACCTTCAATTTAACTCATGAAATCCTAACATACAGTTTAGGCCTTCAAATAACCTCTATTTTCAAAATCCAAAAGCGCTGTCCCTAATTGTCCTGCATCAAAGACAATATAGATTTTTACTTATTAATCATCTTTCTTTAGACTTTAGGGATTAGTGTTATGTTAGAATTTTTTTTTTTTTAATGAAATATTCACATATATGGCAATTCGATACGATTCACGATTCAAAATTTTAACAAAACGATTCACGATTCATGATTCAATTCGCCATTTGACAACCATGTGCAAGACATATGTATGCAGTTTTATATATTTAAAATTTGTATACATGATGAAGTTTGTATTAAACAAATAATTTACTTATTAATCTAATTTGTAATTTTTTGTAAGTAATTATTAGTTTCTAAATTAATTAATGAGAAAATGCCAGGAGGGTTGCACTTCTATTAACCAATAGTGTGTTAGCTAATGTATTTATCTATGCACGACTTTGTGGTCTTGGTCAATGCACAAAGCAGGAGTTAAAAAAGTGAAGAGCCACAGTTATAGACACAAGTTCACATGTTCTCTCTCTTTTACTAGATACATGATGTGCTTGTTTGTCTACCCCTGTAAATTTTTTTGATAAAAATACAAGTCAGTGTAATTTTTCAAAATTAATTACGTATTAATGATAAATTCTATAAATATTAATAATTAATATTTTAAAATTTCATGTATTTGAATTTTTTTTTGTAAAGACCCACTAGGCTGTAGATTCCCCAATTTTTTTTTGAAGAAATCATCAATCATAATAAATAATATATAAATAACAAAAGAGAGTGAAGGAGAAAAAAAGAAGAAGAGAGGAGTGAAAACAGTGAAGCATATGCTATAGGTATGTCGATTTCTTCTCTCTTCTTCTGGATCTCTCCAATCGGAGGTTCTTCTACTTTGATTTTGTCTGTTAGGCTCGTTTGAGTCGTGGGTTTGATTTGAAGAAAACCCTAGTAGGCGATCGATCCACAAAAAAAAAAAAAAAAGAACAAAATAATGATTCCATTTATTGTAAAAAATAAAAATAAATTGGAATTGCAAGATTCGTCTAAATCGTGCGATATACACGATTCTGTGCTCTACATACATTGAATCGCGCAATTCAAAGGAATTTTCGATTCAAATGTGCGATTCGTATCGTGTAGCATGAACTCGTATTGAATTGTATGAATCAAATTGCAAGTAGTATGATTCTAACAACCATGCACAAATCGTCCTACATTTAAAAAAAAAAAAGTTTGCCGTGTTGGCATGTTTGTGTTGTGTTGCGTGTTTATGTATGTGCTTTTTAAATGGGGCACAATGATTATGTATTGGATGACCGGGCTAGTTTATAAATATCATGTTTTAATGTTATATTTCATTTTGATGTTATAAATATTATGTTTTAATGTTATATTGCCAAGCGGAATTAGATCTTGTTGCTACCTTGTAACAAGTTTTCCATTTTACTGGTTTTTTTAGTTGTTCTTCTATATATTCATCTAAAGAACAAATCTGGTATCAATTTGTATTGAATGATTTGTGAAGCATTTAAATGATGAGAACCACTTAACTATTGTGGTTAGATTTTCGGGATGAATTGACCTTTTTATTGTTTTCATCTTCTTTTTCTATATTGGACTTGATTCTTTCTTAATCTATTTTTTTATTTCTATTTTTTTTTGTCTCCCCAACTTTTGTGGGAGCTCTTATGCATTTATTTGTTATATCAACTTTTATCACCGAAAGAAATAAATCATTATCAATTTTATTGGTAATTGATGTTTATTCTCAAGGTTATGTCAATGTATAAATCATGTTTATTATACAGGTTTTGTCATTTTATGCCCATTTGTCTTTGCTTGTTTTGAAAGCTCTTTGACTAAATTTTTAGTTTAGAGATAAATGCAAACAATCAAATGCTTGACAAGCCTCTACATTAGTCTGCATAAACCATGTTCATCAACCAAGTTTGTTCAGTGGTGGTAAAGTAAATGGTTAGTGTGGAAAGGGATCAGTCTCTTTCCATCTGATCAAAAATAGGATATTTATGTATGTACAAAGGGATCAGTCTCTATCCATCTGATCAAAAATAGGATATTTTGGCTCAACACTACTCAACTTGTGGGGTGTCACATACCCTACGGAGGTTAACTGCAACAGTCACCAATTTGGTGCTATTCCCACATTGTTCTCCACCTTTGTCTTCTTTGATTTCACCAATTTTAAGGGATTCATATGGGATAACAAATGGGTAAGAGTTTGAGGGGAAATAAAGGATTTCGGCAGTCATTTAGGGGCTGTGCCAAGCACTACGAACTGTAACTTTGGCTAGTTTTGGGTTATTTAGCAAGCTAGGGTTGAATGATAAAAGGAACCCCAAGGGGTTGGCTTGATGGCAAGGCTTTGGCTCTTGGGGTATTGCTCCCACCAAGGTTTAGAGATTGAAACCTCTTAGGTGCTAACAATTCCTTGGGGCCATCAGACTGGGGGAAAATTCTTGAATTAATTGTGATGCACTTGTGGAAAACTTCTTGTCGAGGCCTTGTGCACCCTTGGGGATTAGTTGGGCTTTGATTGGGACACTCCGGTGCCAATCAAAAAAAGAAAAAAAAAAAGGTTGAAGGATCAAAGGGAAAGGGGTATAGGATTATAGAGTAGGGTTCATGTTGCAAGAAGGGCGAAAAAACATATATGGCTATAGGATTTTAGAGAGGCTAAAACAAGGTGCAAAAAACAAAGAAGTTGTTATGGGCATCACACCTATTATGAGAATCACATCCGACAATTCAAAAGAAGCATTGAAAAACCTCTAAAATTCTGTCTATTGAATTGGAAGAGTTATATAGCTTATATTGACTGCTAGTATTCCTAATTCTAGAAGACTCTAACTCTAAATTTTGGAAATAGTGACTTTTGACTTCGTAAACCTATTTAGAACCTTTTAAAACACACAAAGAAGACTCAACATTACTTAAACCATAGCATGATCCATAGGCAGCTCATTGCATTCCATGTTCAAAAAATTCTAAAATTATCAAAATACCTCTTACCTACAAAAAATAAAATTAAAAAAAAACTCAAGACTTAAGCTTAATCTAAACCTAAACAATGTAAAAATGAGTCATTTAAAACTAAAATCTTATTTCACATCATTCAAATTGGTCCTAACTTCTATGTGACTTCAACTTAAAGCCAATAAATTTATGAACTTTGCTAAGAAGTTATTGTTATTAGACCTATGATTAGAATTGCATAGCACAATTCTGAAGAAGCTTCAAATTTTTTTGAAAATTTCTAAAATATGTTCTCTCTATTGAATTGGAAGATTTATACAGCTTTATATAGACTGCAAAAACTCCTAATTCTAAAAGACTAACTCTAAAATTTGGAAAGCGATCAATGACCAATTTCTTCAACCTATTTAGAACCTTCTAAAAACATAAAGAAGACCCAATGGTATAACTTGACCCTAATATGACTCGTGGGCATCTGCCATAGCCCATGTTTAGAAAATTCTAAAATTATCAAAGTACTTCTTACCTACAAAACATTAAAAATCCTATAAGAAACAAGTTAGCCTTAACCTCAAAACAATCTTAAAATAAGACCCGTCTAAGGCTTAAAGCTTGTTGCACCTGAATTTTCACTTTTAATAGTTATTGGGAAAAATTTGAGTTTTTAATAGTGACATTTGAAATATTGTTTAGTTTTATTGCTTTGGTTAGACCCTTGAAAGATTTGCTTGGAGTCGCCACCTAACATGGAGTTTCGGTGTGTTAGGCCACCTGTAAAATCGATTTTTAGTGAGCCAAATACTTTTATATTTTCTTTTTGTTAATGTGGGGGGTCTGTTATGTTTTAATGACTCTTATTAATGGTTTGCGTGGATCAGAGATGAGTTCGGGGGTTTTCTGTTACGAGTGAGGAAGGTGTTAGGCACCCTATATCGCCCTTTCGATACTGTTTTCCCTGTATGTGCTAAAACTTGTTGGAGTGCATGAGCTTTGATTTTTGCAATGATTGGTTTATTTTATTTCTTATAGAGATGAAAATGTGTTCATTATGAAGTTTATTAATTTGCTTGGAAGCTTGGTGGCGAGTGGGTGGTTAGTGGTATAATATAATAATATATATAAGTTAGTGGTTAGTGGTTAGAGGTTTGGGCAATAGTATATTTGCTATGGACTGTGCTAGGGACAATAACATAATATTTTATATATTTATGCATATGTAGTGTTGGAAAATTTAAATAAATCATTGAAAAAGTTAGTGCCGGTGTATTTACTATACATCCGGCTAAGGGATGATAGATATAATAATATGTATTATTTACATATGTATATGGTACTCATATTTAAATAAAGATCAAAAAAGTCCGTGCCGGTGTATTTACTATACATCTGGCTAAGGGACAGTAGATTTATAATAATATATATTATTTACGTATGTATGGAGTATTGATATTTAAATAAGACCGAAAAAGTCTGTGTTGGTATATTTACTATACATCTAGCTAAGGGATGGTAGATATATAATAATATATATCATTTACATACATATAGTTAGTGGGGTTAGCAATGTTAGTGCTAATATTGAGAATTCTATTTCAACATTGATATGTGATGAAATGAAATGAGGATGAGGATGAGACTCATGAGATGATTACAAGTATTACAACAAACTAATAAAATTGTTGGATTATACCTTGTTTTGAATTGGGCTGAGGTTAGGCTTGATTTGCTTAGATAGCCTTCCACAAGTTGGGTAGATGTTCGACTTAGGTTGTTTGGATTGACCTATACTTGCAAAGGTTTGGTTTGTGGTTGACCTATACTAATACTACTATTCCCTTTCTTTTCTTTTCTTTTCTTCTCTTTCTCACTCTTCTCTTTTCTGCTTTCTTTTTATTTTTTTCTTCTTGAGTTTACTATTCTGTTTTGAGTTGTGCTGGGCTGCTATTTATAGGCAAAGAAGTAGTGAGGCGGTGGCCACGTGAAGGAATGCTGATGTTTGCACCACCTGGTGCGGACGGTGGGTTCGTTCTTCATTGCCTTATCCATTTATTTTGTTTGATTGCTTGGTTCCTCATTATTTTAATATTATTTATTTCTTTACTTGCTTTGTTGCCTTGCTTGGTTTTGTTTTTCTATTATTATATTATATTATATTATTATTATTATCATTTATTATTACTATTTTATTATTTTTCTTGTCTTTTTTATTTTATTTTATTTATTGTTTTCTTTGTTGGTTTCACTTTCTTTATTATTATTTTTATTCTTATTCATTTATTTTTCTTGTTTACTTTATTATTCGAGAATAGATTGAGATGATTTGATCATATACAACGGAGACCAACCGAGGCAATAGTGAAGAGATGTGATACAGTTATGGTAGATGGTAGTGTTAAGAGAAGGGACAGATCTAGATTGACTTGAACTAGTGTAGTGAATAGAGATATGAATTTTTTTAATTTGACTAACGAAATGGTCTTGGATAGAGTCGAGTGGAGAAGAAGGATTTATGCAGCCGACCCCATTTAATAGGACTTAAGGCTTGGTTTGGTTTGGTTTATTATTATTTTTTATTGCTCTTTATTAATTGTTTTTGTTTCTTTTATTTCCTTTATTTATTTTCTTGTTTATTTATTATTACTATTTTATTTATATTTTATGTTTATTTATTTATTCTTTTTACTTGTATATTTTTATTTATCTTATTGATTTTATTTACTGTTTATTATTTTCTTAGTAAGCAGGATAAAATGCAGTATCAACAAAGCTTATATAACATTCAAATTGGTCCTAACTCCTAAGCGAGTTCAACTTAAAACCAACAAAGTTTTGAACTTTGCCTCTTTTATTTTTACCTTTACATTTTCTTCTTTTGAACGATTTTGTTCTTTTTCTGATTATCTAACTTGGTTTTGAGGGGTTGAAGTCAAAATAGTAGGTTTAATGTAGGATTGGTTCAAGAACATAGATTAAGGCTTTCTTAGTTGACTTTTTGGTGACTTTAGGTTTTAGTCCGTCTAGGTTTTGGGCTTTGGAATGTGAAAAGATAGAAAGGCTGTAAGAGGAGGATGCCAAATATTGGTTGATTTCAAAAGTTGGCTGATTTCAAAAGTGGCAAGTCATGAGAGTTGCAGGGGAAAGGCAAAAACTCTTTGGACACAAATTAGTTTAGGGGTTTTAGATGTTTGACCAAAGGGTAGGGGAAGGGATTTGGTTCATTTAGGCTTAATTGGGAAGGTTTTGGGGCTACAATTGGGAATGTCTAAGATTTGTGAAGAACTTGAGAACACTAAGTATTTTGCAAAGAGGTGGAGGTGAAGGAAAAGTAAAGTAGAGGTAGAAGAAATGCTTCACCTTCACTAGAATTAAACAAACTTGTGCAAACAAAATCTCAGATTCATGGGGATAAGGCTCCATGCCTAGATCGTTTCAATATTGGCTGTTTTCCAGTGCTGCTGGTGCGTGGTGCATGGAGATGTGATAAAAGCTTTTGGCTTCTTCTTTGATCATGATACCTTTGAGAAAAGCTTTGATGATTTTTTTGTCATTCTTATTCCCAAAAAAAGGTGATGTGTTTGAATTGAAAAATTTTAAATTGATTAGTTTGGTGGGTAATGTTTATGAAATCTTGTCCAAGACACTCACGTTGAGACTTGAGAAGGTTGTTGTTTCTAATAGTCAAAATACTTTTGTTGGAGGTAGACAAATCCTTGATGTGGTGTTGGTGGCTAATGACACTGTATGATGCAGAGTATAAGAAATTCAAGAAAGAGTAAATTCAAAGTAGCGGTAATATTTGGAACTTGGCATGGTTTTAAAGAGAAATTGATAGTAATCACATATAATCATATTTCTAGTATTATTAGAGTCTTATTTTATGATTATTTTTATGGTTTGTAGGTTTTTTAAGGTTAGGGGTATTTTGGTAATTTGCAAAATTTCTAAGTATGGGTTGTAGGGATTGCCCATGAGTTGTCTTGTGGGTCAAGTTATTTAATTGAGTTTTATTTATATTTCTTATTTGGTCTTAAATTGGTTTTGAAAGTCAAAGATATTGTAGTAATTTCCTTTTTTTGTTCTAATTGAGCCATGCAATGCTTATACTTTAAGAGAGTTGATGTCTTATAGAATTTTCAGAGCTTTGAAGCCTCTTTAGGTTTGTGTGATGTAACCCTAACCCTAGGTGTGATGCCTAAGGGATTTTAGGAATGATTCCTAGACCTATCTTTTTCTCTTCTTTCTTCTTCTTTTCTATTTTAGTTTATTGTTCACGAGCTACCGTTCACAGCCTATAAACAGCCCCTGTTTTGATCTCTTTCACCTGATTTATTAATCCTAAAACTAGTTCCTATGAAGCACGAACACGGACACGGACACGGACACGGACACGGACAGAGGACATGGTGGTTTCAAAAAAATAGGGACACGGACATATAGTGGGGGACGCAACAAATTTTTTATTTTTTATAATTTTATATATATATGTGTGTGTGTGTGTGTGTGTGTGTGTGTGTTTGCAATGTAGATTAATATTATGTTAGCAAACTTTTCTTCTACCACTATCTCAAATTCAGCACATATTTCTTATAAATTACAACCATTATAAATTAATTTTATTCATAGAAATCCAGAAAGAATAAAATTTATTATATAAAGAAAAAAATTAAATAAAAATAAACAATATATATTTATTATACAGAAATAAGAGTATAATAAAAAATAATTAAAGAAATAAAGAAGAGAGACAAATCATTGAGTATAATAAAAACAAAAAGAAAAGAAATAAAGAAATAAAGAAGAGGGACTGATGAGTCGTGAAAGAAGACTAGAGAGAGAGAGAGAGAGAGAAGAGAGAGGGGGCAATAATCAGAAAAAAAGAAAAGAAAGAAGAGAGACTGATGGGAGATGAGAAGACGAGAGGCAAAGAGAGAGAGATTGACGAGAGAGAGAGAGAGAGAGAGACTTACCAGGATGGAGATCGACTGAGATGGAGCTCGGTGGAGATGGAGATGGAGATCGACTTTGGACTTCAATTGATGAACAAGTTCAATTTTCTCTTCCCTCGTTTTTTTTCTTCTGATTTTGAAATTAGGTTGCTTCTCTTCTCCTCACCGTGTCCCCTATTGTGTCCCGCCTTTTCCCCGACGTGTCCCACATGAAAAAAAAAAAAAAAAATAAAGGAAAAGAGGGACACGGTAAATGGCAAGTCCCGTACGTGTCCATGGCGTGTCCCTGCTTCCTCATGTCTGACACAGTTACGACACCTATTTTGAAGTGTTCGTGCTTCATAGCCTAGTTCATTCCATTCATTAATTGAAATCTTAAAATTTCTATTGATTTTTAGCTTTAACCAATCATAAAAACCCACGGAAAGTCAGTGTTAAAGTCCTTACAGCGCTGTCACTAATTGTCCTTCATCACTGTAGACGTCAGTTGATGTTTTATACCCCAGGCCTCTTGTATAAGTTAGACATTGATAAAGCTTATGATCACTTTTGTTTGAATTACTGTCTCTTCCTTTTACAAAAGCTGGGATTTTGGGAACAGTGGAGGAAGTGGATCCCTTTATGTTTATCTACTGTTATGTTCTCGGTCCTAGTTAATAGAGTACGCAAAGGTTTTTTTCTTCCTCTTATAATTTGAGAGGTCTAAGACCAGGGGACTCTCTTTCGCCTTTCTTAATTATTATCGTGATGGAAGCGTTTAGCTGTATGTTGGAGAGAATGGCTTAAAGAGACCTTGTTCAGGGTAATGTGATTGGAGACCGGGGAGATCAACACTTGCCAGTGTTGCACCTACTTTTTGCATGTGATTCCTGTTTTGTTTGTTTGTTTGTTTTTTTTTTTTTTGGGGTGCAAATAAGGAGGAATTGAGATGGTTATGTTGTGTGCTGCTTTGCGTTGGACCAGTCTTTGGTTTGACCTATTAATTTGCGAAAAATGATTCTCTCTAAAGCTGGGGAGGAGGATAATACATCTCAAATGGTTTGTCTTTTGGGTGTTAGGTTTAATCATTGCCCGTGACATATTTGGGGATGCCTCTTGGTCAAACAATTTGAAAGGAAGTTAGCCGCATGGAAGAGGCAATATCTCTCAAAGGAAGGAAGGTTGACTTTAATTAAAAGCACTTTGTCCAACCTTCCCACCTACTTGATGTCTTTTCACTATTCTGGCCTACGTAGGTTTGAGAACTTGCAGAGAGACTTCTTGTGGGAATGTATGGGGGAGGAGTTTAAGTATTATTTGGTGGGATGAGATGTGGTGTGTTTGCCTACTCAGTTAGGGGGAGTAGGGATTCATAAATTGTAGACCGTTAATAAAGCTCTATTGGGAAAATGGTTATGGCAGCTTGCCCTTGATCATGATATGTTGTGGAGGCAGTTGGTTGAGTGGAACTGAGTAGTATGGAAGTGATTGGGACAACTGGACCATGAGTAGAGTTGATGGGCCTTATGGGGTGGGTCCGTTGAAATGTATAATGAAGGGTTAGGATGAATTTGCTAAAAGGGTATCTTTCAAGGTCAGAGCTGGAAGAAGGGTGATATTTAGTTGGATTTGTGGTGTGGCTGTATGATACTCATGTAGGTATTCCCTGAATTGAGCTGATTACTCATTGATCTTCATGTGACCCTAGAGGACTAATTACTGGTAATACAAAGAATGATAAAATAATAAGAAATAATTTAGGATAAATAATAAAAGAAAAACAATGTAAATTTATAGAAATTAGTGTTTTATTGATTTAAAAAAATATATATGACATATACTCAATATATAAAACTATATATTTTGTGCATGTCCCTCACATGTCCCGAATTTTCTTGAAAATTGTTGTATCAGTGTATCTGTGTTGTATCCTTGTCATGTTGTGTGTCTGTGTTTGTTCTTTTTAGTTTGTAAGACATAAAAAACGTAATTCCATCCATATTATAACCTATGCTCCAAAGTAAAACTTGTCTAGCAATCTTAAAATTACCAATATACACTTTACTGAAACCTAGTAAATGGTCGCAGCATTCTATGTAAAGTAAACATAAAATCAATTCTCAAATTAATCTAAACATGATTATACTATACCCATGGCGTGCTCTGCGTGAAAATCCAAATGTGCCCCACCCTCTCAACCTTTCGTATGCATCTGCATCAGCGCTAAACAATGTTAATTATCACTTTGTATAAAGAAAGGTGGTCTGTGAGAACTTCAGCTTGTCTGGCTGTTATATACTAAGAAGCACGGACACGGATACGGATGCGGACATGGACACGGATGCGCACACAGGACACGGCGATTTCAAAAAAATAGGGACATGGACATGGACACGGACATAGCGGGGACACGGCAATAAAATATTTTTTCATATATTTTTATTTGCTATCTAGATTAATATTACATTCACAAACAATCAATATTAACAAAAACTAACTATAATTTTTTTTTTTTTGAAATTTAAAAAAGTACTTTTAAATTAACAATTATAGTTTATATCTTTTTTTTGTGAATGATCTATTAAGTATCTAAATCTAAGAAAAAAATAATAAACATTCAACATTCATTAAAAGTACTAAATAAAATGGGAGAAAAGACAACTTGGCATGTCCCCAGTGTGTCCCTGACATGTTCCCTGAAAATAAATAAATTAAATAAGGGGACACGCCATGTGGTGTGTCCCATATGTGTTCCCGAAGTGTCCGTGTGTCCGACACTGCTATGGCACTTGTTTTGAAGTGTTGGTGCTTCATAGGTTATATGTCTGACTTCATTGCGGAGTGGATTGAACTGAGATATTTTATTGAAAAGCAAGATGTACATTGTTCAAGTGTTCTCATTGTTCTTTCATATGTTTATTCCCTGGAGGACTCTTCCTCCCTTCTCTTTGTAAGCTAGTTTTCCTTTCTTCCCATAAAAGCATACACAAGTCTCTGTTATTGATGGATAAATCAGTTCTTGCTAGGCTTCTCTGCAGAGAATTTTCTAGACTAGGATATTAATACTAATTAGCCTAGTTTATTCATGATAGTTTGTACAAGTCCTAGGTCATAGGTTTAATGTGCAAAAGTTATTTGGATTTGTTTAATGTGTGATTCTCTTCATTCACGAAGGTATTTTTTAGCATGACAAACTATGTAATATCATGTCTTTGATGTTATTCATGTCTTTTTGAATCGTCTTGTATTTATTCCACTCATTTCAGAGCAATATAGTCACATACCAATGAAATGATATAAATCATGAAAAATTAACTTCTATAATCATTAAGAGCATGTTGGTATAACTCTTCCAAGAAAGCAAGAACTTCCTATACATGGACTTTTGAGAAAGTCGAACAAAAGATGAAACAAAATTATACTTGGTAGTTGCATATTCTAGCAATAAATCATGTTTTTCTTATGTAAATTTTTTCTTTTAAGTTCTTTATATATATATGTATATATATTGGCGATGTAAGATTTTTGAATAGCTTTCTGTATATTCAACTTATGTAATTCAAAGATTACAACCAATATTTATAACCTAATCTATAATAGGAAATACCCTATACAATCAATCGAATATGCACAATCAACCAATCAACCTACAACCTACCTAATTGATATATAATACCATAATTACATAATACCAAGGTTTTAAAAAGCGGCCGCAACCGTTACGTAACGCCGTTACGTAACGGTTGTGGTGGTTACCGCCACCCGTTACGGCTGCTTTTGCAGTGTAATTGAGATTCACAAGTGTGTCGGTTGTAGCGGCTGCTGTAGCGGTCGTAACGGTGCCGTAACGGCCTGTTACGCACCGTTACGTAACGGTTCCGAACTACTTTCGAAAAAATACAAAAAAAAAAAAGCTGAAAATGGGAGAAGAGGGAAGATAAAGAGAGAAGATGGATGAGCAAGAGATAGAGAGAGAGAGAAGAGGGAAGATAAAGAATATGTTATTGATATGTTGAAGCTGTAAGACCTATACTATTCTATTCAGCTCACTCAACCATTTTATTTGTGTGTCTATCTATATATTGTTTGAAAATAATATAATAATAATAATAATAATAATAATAATAATAATAATAAGTGTGGTCATTATCTATTTGACTTAGTTAAAATATATATATATAGACTTTTATTTATTCTCTTACTTTTGTCATTGTTTATCTTATTTATAATAGTTAATGATTGATTTTTTGTATAATATAAAGTCATTAATTATTAAAATAAAATGTAAAAAACTCAGTTTATAGTGATTTAAAAATATGAAATATATTGGATCATAGTTAAAAATTTACAAAAATTGATCAATATTTATTTTAAACCCAATAAATATGATTATGGAAAAAAAATATGCTTGTCGGTAAGTTTTTTTCAAATTGTGCGAAAAATAAAAAAATTCACGGTTCCGGTTACCGCAACCATTATGCTACGGCCTTTACACCCCGCAACCGCAACCGCGCCACCGCCACTGTTACGGCGACCGCAACCGCTTTTCACAACCTTGCATAATACCATAATATTCTCACACCCCCGCTCAAACTCAAGGTGTTTTAACACCGACAAATGGTGCACTAAGTTTGATCTGATCTTTACGGGAAAGAAGGACAAAACAAGCAGACCCAAACACATGAAGGAGGGAGTAATTGGGAAGTTGAGTGAATAGAGTCTCATAAGGAGACCGACTAGAAAGAAAAGGAGTAGGCATACGTTTAAGAAGAAAAGAAGCAGTAAGAACTGCCTCGCCCCAAAACGAAGCTGGAACTGAGGCAGAGAGAAGAAGAGACCTAGCTGTCTCAAGGAGATGACGGTGTTTAAGCTCGGCTCAACTGGTTTGGGCAGGTGTATCAATACAAGAAGTTTGGTGAATGGTATCCAAATTGGCCAAATACTCACAGAATTCAGTTTTAAAATATTCCCCACCCAAGTCAGATCGTAATAATTTAATGGTAGCCCCAAACTGTGTAGTGATCATAGACTGAAATGTACGATATATTTCGTAGAAGTCAGATTTATGAGTCATAAGATAAACCTACGTATAACGGGTGCAATCATCAACAAAAGACATGTATGTGGAACCCCCTTTAGTGAGAACAGGAGAAGGTCCCCAGACATCAGTATGTACAAGAGAAAAATGAGAAACAGAAACTAAAGTACTTTTATTAAAAGGTAAAGCTGATATTTTGGCAAGCTTACACCCCCGACATTCATCAATTTGACTAGGAGAAACTTTACCCAATAATCCTGACTGAGCTAAAGACCGTAAGCGGTCAACAGACAAATGACCTAGGCAAGAATGCCATAAGTAAAACTGACTCAACTGAGAATCTAACTGAAATGGGGAAAAAACAACTGGAGAGGTGGATAGGGGGAGATGCAAGCTTTCTACCACATAGAGATCTCCAACTCTACGGCCGGTTCCAATCTGCTTCTTGGATACCCGATCCTGCACACAACAGACAGAAGAGGAAAAAATAACATCAAAACTAGAAATATCAAGTTGATTGATAGATAATAAACTGACAGATAGCTGAGGGACATAAAGAACAGAGGGAATAGTAATAGTAGACATAACAGAGGGTAAGACAGACCCAATAGATTGAACCGACATACTAGACCCATTAGCAGTATTATTAATAGTAATAGGAACGGGTGGGAGAATACAGTTTTGAAGTAAGGAAAGGTGAGGAGTCATATGATGAGAGACACCAGAATCAAAAAGCCAGACGGAAGAGGAGATACCTGAAGGAGACCCAAACAAACCTGAAGGAAGAGAGGTAAGAGCAGAGGCAGATGGGGATGGCTGGGAGGTGGACAAGAGATGCTGATGCTGAAGCTAAGCAAGTTGGGCACTCAAGGAAGCCAAGTCAGGATCAGAAGCTGGAGCAGATGCAGTATAAGCAGCAGGAGGTCGAAAAGTACTCGGAGTAGGACTTCGGAACTGTGTCTGAGGTGGCTAAGAAGACTGAGTAGACTGACGTCCTTTCTTAGGACAGTTGTACTTCCAATGGCCCTTGTGATGGCAAAAGGCACACTCATCAGAGGCTAGTGGCCCCTTCTTGGGCTTCGTATTGGCCTGAAGCTGATGAGGTGATGGGGTCGACAACAGAGGAGATTGAGTAGGAGCCAAGAAGACAGATGGAGACAGAGTCTGATTGGCCGTCTTAAGACGGGTTTCCTCGGAAAGGAGCTCACGAACAATAGCATCCACAGAGGGGAGAGGAGACCGATGAAGGATGCCACCACGGATAGCCTCATACTGAGGGAGAGAGCCGTTAAGAATTGCACTAAACGACCCTGCTCCTGAAACTCAACATAAGCGTCTAGTGCCTTGAGGCTAGATGGTTCCATGAGAGCCAACTGATCCCAGAGATTTGTCATCTCAATATAGAAGTCCTGAATAGATTGATCCCGCTGACAAGCACTCTGAATAGTTGTTTCCAACTCATACCGCTTGGCAAAGTTAGACTGTTGATACACACCCAATAAATAGTCCCATACCTCCTTGCCAGTACTGTATTTGGAAAACATCATTTCAATACGGTCATCCACAGAATTATGAAACCAAGTCAGAACTTGGGCATTATCACAATCCTAAGTGTCATAGAAAGTTAGATATCTTTCTTGTTTTAGGTCCAATGGACGAGGAACGGAACTAGAAACATAGTCCCATTTTTTCTGACCAAGAAGGAAATTCTTCATAAAACTAGCCCAATAAGCATAATTGGCACCAATGATTTTACATTTGATAGCTTGGATTTTGGTGTCCGTCATTGTAATAAATCAAAGATTAACAGTTTGAAGAATAATACAAAATACCAAGAGGGCCAAACTCTAAATAAATATTCTTAACCAAAAAGCAGTACTATAGAGCCAAATGAAACATGAACACAGAGAGACAGAGAGGGAGAGAGAGACAAACAGAGCAGCAGATGATGAAGACGACGAACCAGAGGGACCGACGAACCAAAGGGTGTGTTCGAGTATCTGAACCAGAGAGAGAGAGAGAGGCGAAGACCCCTGAGTCATGACTTCAGACCAGGCAGCCAGAGACCACTTCGAACAACAGGCGACGACTTCGAACAACAGGTGTGAACGCTGGCCAGACCTAGGGTTTTGGACGTGGCTCTGATACCATGTAAGATTTCTGAATAGCTTTCTGTATATGCAACTTATGTAATACAAAGATTACAACCAATATTTATAACCTAATCTATAATAGGAAATATCTTATACAATCAAACTACAACCTACTTAATTGATACATAATACCATAATTACATAATACCATAATATTCTCACATGCGAAACTAGAAGCTTTTCAATGTGGTGAGCTTACATTCAAAATATTTTAGACTATTGTTAATTTCTTGAGAAAAGATAGGTTGTTTGTTACATAGATTTTTTTTTTGGACAAGTTTCTTTTATTCATATGTTCTTTTATGAAAAATGGACTATTATTGTTTTTAGTTTTTTAGTTACTTTTAATCCTGTTTATCCTTTGGAATTGGTTTGTGATTTGTGCTACTGTTGTCTAGTACTAATCAAGAAAAACTGCAGCACAGTTCAAAATAACATGTTCCCATAGTTTTTCAAAGTTTGTCTCGACTGTATGAATATTCTTGCAGGCTTTACTAGTTTTAATTGGACAGAGTCATTTTTTTTCCCTATTGGCTGTATGAATTTTAAATTTCATGAGTTCTCACGTAAGGATTGCTGGTAAACTTTTTAAATACCAAAACTGTGCTGCACACTTGAGTACACACTAAAGTTTGATTGCAAAGAGACTAACCTACGTTTCATTAATAATTGGAAGAAGCTATCATCTTCAATGGCCCCAAAAGGATTTGATGGATATTTTGACTTTGAAAAACAGGTGAACATTGGGCTCAACTCATTGAAATCAAATTTGCAAAGATGAACGTGGAAGGGTGTGTAGTTCCTGAGCAATTGAAGCCAACTGTTGTTTTGACGGGAACAGCTGAGGAAGGGAGAGCTGGACCTCCTATTGGTATGATGGACATTGGTGTTAGTGAAAAGGCCTACCTTTGTCGGATTGCCCTACCTGGTCTTCGGAACAATGAAAGTAAGTTTCCTATATTTTAAAAAGATTTTTCAGAGCAATATGGCATATGTAATGCAAATGAAAATGGATGCAGCATGATTCCAAATTTTAAGGCCTCTGCTAAGGTGGTGTCTGATAACTCAATTCAACATTAATGTATTAAGTGATAACCAATTAAGTCCATTTGATAACCACAATTCATATAACCTAAAAATTCGGTGGTGCTACACAC
The DNA here is from genome assembly GCA_030407325.1 of Camellia japonica. Lineage (NCBI taxonomy): Eukaryota > Viridiplantae > Streptophyta > Magnoliopsida > Ericales > Theaceae > Camellia > Camellia japonica. The sequence goes on from JAPPVO010000003.1 coordinate 102,434,149, forward strand.
ACCAATTGGTATAGTAATTAGTATACCAACATAGTTATGACATTGTCATTTTAAAACTATGATCCCACCCATTATAAAAACCCAAAACTTTTAAAATTATGTCACATCATCTGTTAGTATACTAATTGGTATACCAATTGGTGCATATAGCATTGTTTCTAAAAATTTAAGTGATTTTTAAAATACAGGCTAAAGGTTAAGAAAATTTTAAATAGCAGAAATCTTAGGAAATACTAACTGAATTTATAACTGCTAATGTATAAACACTGAAGTGCACCATTATGACCTCGTCACTATAGGTATATCACCACCGTTTCCACTACCAACACCACAATTGTTGTCATCACCACCACGATTACCACAACCCTCCACCTCCACCTCCACCTCCACCTCCACCTCCACCTCCACCTCCACCATTGCCACCACTACAATAATTACCATCACTAACCCACTGCTGCTGCCGCCACCACACCTCCACTATTACCATCCCACCACCCCTCCACAATAACCACATCCAATGTCCCTCCACCTCCACATCCACCTCTACCTCCACCTCCACCACAATATAAAAATTGAAAGATAATTTAAAAATAATAAATTTCAAATTTCATCTTGTACATGCTAAAGCACTTAAATTTTTATCAAACAACTATTTAGCTTAAAAAAATTCAACATTAAGTTTTCAACATAATTTTCAGTTTTATAAAACACCAAGGTGATGGCGTTTGGTAACGTTTACGTCAAAAAAAAAAAAAAAAAGTTTTTAGTTTATTTTTACAAAAACAAAATCTACAAATCTACAAATATGCTTAGAAAAAATTGAAAACAAAAACCAAAAAGCATGTTTGTTAAGACCGAAAATCTTTATATTTATTTTTTATTATTTATGGCAATGGAAATCATACAAACCATAAGATTATAATAAGCATCCATAATAAATATATTTGTATAATACTTGTTAAGTTACCAATTTTTCCAAAAGCCTAAATTGTTAGGAAATGAGCCAAACAATGTATATCTAGTTATCTAACACTCCCCCACATGCAACCCCATCTTCCATGTGGAAAGACAAATAGAGAACTAACCAGAATGAGTAGAAAACAACCAAATAGAGAAGAAGAAATCAAAGAGGGACCGAATACCAAATGTCAATAGAGAAACTTGAACCCGAGACCTCTTTCAGGCAGAGTTATGATACCATGTTAAGTTACTAATTTTCCCAAAAGCCTTTAAGAAATGAGCACAACAATGTATATCAAGTTATCCAACAATACCAACCATAAATCAATTTAAAAGTTAAGACATACATAATTGGGTTCTGTTACCCATTACAATACATGTGAACTTAATTGATCACAACTTTAATTAAAAAATGTACCAATAGTGACAACAAAGCAAGGTTTTAAAAAGCGGCCGCAACCGTTACGTAACGCCGTTACGTAATGGTTTTGGTGGTTACCGCCACTCGTTACGGCCGCTTTTGTAGTGTGATTGAGATTCACAGGTGTGTCGGCCGTAGCAGCTGCCGTAGCGGTCGTAACGGTGCTGTAATAGCCGTAACGGCCTGTTACGCACCGTTACGTAACGGTTTCGAACTGTTTCTTTTGAAAAAACACACAAAAAAAAGCTAAAAATAGGGAAAGAGAGATAGAGAGAAGAGGAAAGATAAAGAGAGAAAATGGAGGAGCAAGAGATAGAGAGAGAGAAGAGGGAAGATGAAGAACATGTTATTGATTTGTTGAAACTGTAAGACCTATGCTATTTTATTCAGCTGCTATTACTCAACCATTTTGTTTGTGTGTGTCTATCTATATATTGTTTGAAAATAATAATAATAATAATAATAATAATAATATAATAATAATAATAAGTGTGGTCATTATCTATTTGGCTTGGTTAAAATATATATATTTAAGCTCTTATTTATTCTCTTATTTTTGTCATTGTTTATCTTATATATAATAGTTAGTGATTGATTTTTTGTATAATATAAAGTCATTAATTATTAAAATAAAATATAAAAAACTCAGTTTATAGTGATTTAAAAATATGAAATATATTGAATCATACTTAAAAATTTACAAAAATTGATCAATATTTATTTTAAACCCAATAAATATGATCATGGAAAAAAAATATGCGTATTGGTAAGTTTTTTTCAAATTGTGCGAAAAATAAAAAAATTTACGGTTCCGGTTACCGCAACCGTTACGCTACGTCCTTTACACCCAACAACCACAACCGCGCCACCGCCACCGTTACGGCGACCGCAACCGTTTTTCAGAACCTTGCAACAAAGTGAAGAACATGAATATTTTGTATCCAAAACATGCAATTATAGTTGCACGACTCCAATAGGTAGCTCGTCCAGTGTTGGTGACTTGTAACGAGTATTCATCCCTCCATATGAATCATCCCTCTCTTTCAGTTGGTAGCTTGTCTAGCTGTGTCTCCCAAGATATGGAAACAATTCATGGTAGTAAACCATCCCTTTCTTCCTGAACCTCTTTACATGGGTATTAACCTACAAACCAATGAATTTGAGGTTAACATGTAAAATACTCCAATTAAATGTGGTGAAAAAAATTGCAAAAAGTTAATGAAGCCTTGTAAAGGGCCTCTCAAACATTATTGGATGCTGTGATAGTAAGCTGTTGGCTTATCCCAACCAACACTAATATGCTTCAGTGATGTTGTAAATTCGTTGAACATAATACGTAGCTTATTATATTTGTTCTGAATCTGCTCTGTGGTATACTGGTATTCGGTTTTATCATTGTTTTGATCCCTCAACCTAGTGCAAGCTTTGTTAGTGAATTACCATGCTATATATTCATTTCATCCATGAGGTTAATGAAAATAACTGCATTTTGTTTACGTCATGGACCACTGTTTCCTCCACCAACTTCAACAACATCATCTTCATAAATATTATTATGCCGTGCCATAACTTTTTTTATATTTCTACCTTTCACCCAAAAAAAAAAAGGAAAAAAAAAAAATCCTAGAGTTTGTCTGTGAATCAAAACTAGATGAATCAATGCAGTGTCCAAATATTGCGTATGTTATCTTTATAGGATAAAGTCCAAATTGACATTGCTAAAAAACCTACCTGCTTGAGCTCAATTCCGAACTAGGTCAATCTTTACCAAGCATGAGACTAGCTAGAGCCCTTGCGTATGTCATTACCCATCCACAGCCAGTGATTGAAAGGTAAAAAATGCAATGACTTGCACTACTTCAATTACACTATTACCAAATTTCAGGTTAGTCTCAATTGAGTTGCTAAAGTTAGAATGAACAACCTCATTGAGAACTCAGACAACAAATTATGAGAGTTTAATTGAAAAGCTCAGCCCACATTTCTCCTTAAAACTCAGGTATTAAGGAGAGGGAAACTGGAGCCTTATAATAAGCACAAATGGGGCAACTCCAGATGATATGGAACACATTCCAACGCACCATCCTGGACCACAAGATACAATAGCTGGACAAACGGCACACCAATCATAGGCCCAACCAAGCTTTGAAACCAAATTGAAAAGTGTAACTCACACTTCTCCTTAAAACCCAAGTATTAAGGAGAGCGAAATTGGAGTCTTACAATCAGCACAGATGGGGCTATTCCAGGCGATGTAGGACACATTCCAACAGGTTTAACTAAACTAGTTGCGCAAAGTAAGAATCTAAACTGCTATCAATACAGAACTACACAATTAATTATAGTCACCATTATCAATTTTTTTTTCTATTTTCTTTAATAAGAAACAATAAAGATGGAGATACTATTAAGGAAAAAAAATTGCATAAAGGGAGGAAGGACATGGTATTATAGATTTGGTGGTATCCCTAATTTTGAAACAAAATATAAATTCAGTACAGATGGATTTATAGATCAGGTTTCAAAAACCATCACAGATAGTTTTTTATAACAAAATTGAGGATGAACCTATTTTTCAAAGAAAATATACAGAACTGTTTAGATTTTTTGTTTAAAAAAAAAAATAAAAAAAAAAATTACAAGCTGAACAACAATCGGTAGCTCACTGTGGAGAGAGAGAGAGAATTTAAGCAAACGAGCCTTCCTCCTTTTTTGGCTTCCATCTTTTGTTTAAAAACTAACATAAACAGCTTTTTTGAGTTTAGAATTTCAGGGCAATTTATGAACTTGAGACCATCAATTTATAAACTAAAAAAACTACCAAACAAGTTATAGGTAGTTTTTAAAATTTTTATAAATATAAACAAAAAACTGTAAACGTAATGGTTACCAAACAAAACCCAAGTAATTAAATGTAGTTGTGACTAAGAATGGTTTAAGAAAGTATGCATGTTCATGAAGGACAATATTTTCATTGAATTAACTTTTTTTTCTTTTTTAATAATAATAAAACTGTAGATATGACCCAGTAGTGATTGTTTGTTATGCCAGATAATTTTACTTGTGATATCCAGCGTGATGGAAGAGTAAATATACATGGAGTTGTAACAGGTGGAGCTTTGAAAGAGTCGTCGACTGCTTATGAGATGAAAGTGCAGCAACTATGTCCACCCGGTCAGTTCACTATTTCCTTCAATTTGCCTGGACCTGTTGACCCTAGATTAGCTTCACTCAATTTTAGGTCTGATGGAATCCTCGAAATTGTTATATTCAAGCCGAGGTCTACTGTTTGATCATATTAATAAAGTATGAATTTTAATCGTTCTATTGTACCAAGAGCTTTTCCTTAAGGCGGCAGTTTGTTAAATGTTGGTCTTGTTGCCTTGTACTTCCCGGTTTGGTTTTGGAGAACAGTGACGATTATGATTTTGATGTCGAAGAACATTGATTATTATGAACAGTGAGGAATCAATGGATGTTGTTACTTTTCATTCGGTTTTTTAGAATCATCCTCCTATTCACCGTTGATATTTATTAAGAACTCATTCGATTTATTGTTTTATACTGTCTTTCCTTTGTCATAGAGCTGCTACATTGGCATGCTTTGAGGCATTCTCAAGCTTTAGAATCATCCTCTTATTCACCGTTGATATTTATTAAGAGCTCATTCGATTTATTGTTTTATACTGTCTTTCCTTTGTCATAGTGCTGCTACATTGGCATGCTTTGAGGCATTCTCAAGCTTTAGAAGGCCTGTGTGCAAATGTTCTGAAACTCAATGATGCAATGCAGGGGTACAGTTGGGTCATGGGGATTGCTAGGTCTTTAGGAAGTAGGATTGCTCCAAAACCTGAGGGCATGTTTGGTGATCTTCATTTCCTTCATTTTGTTTTTTTGTTTTCGGAAAACAAAAATAATTAAAATTTTTAAAACATGCATCGTTTTCTTTTGGACAAATTACAAATACACCGTCTGAAGTTTGTTTAAAATACGAATTGCTCCTTGTGTTTTTGAAAATCACATTCCATTCTTTTAAATTTCTAGTCTCATTACAAATGACAATTTTTATCAATAAATCATTAAGTCAATTAACAGTTTTTAATAATGTCATGAATATATTTTAATTAACAATTATAATAATTTTATTATTGCATAAGAGAGTAGTTAAGAATTTTATTTTTTCTGTTAATTCTCTTAAACAAAAATTTTTTATAAGAGTATTTATAATTTCTAAAACTACAGGAGGTAATTCATATTTTAAGAAATCTCATTGAGTGTATTTGTGATTTATCATTTTCTTTTTTGTGCTAAATTAGTTTTTGAAAATTTGAAGACTTTTTGGAAAAATTAGGTTTATATTTTTAGTGAAATAAAGTTTGAAAGTCAAAAATAGGTGAACCTAAATTGGTGGGTTGAATGGAAATGGCAAATATCTGTTAATGGGAAATGTACTCTTGCTCATATAGAGCTATATTTAAATTTTGTGTGGTGTATTGGGAACCATATTTAGGTGATGAAGAAAACACATGATCTTCCTTTAGTTTATTAGTAGGAGCTTGTGAGTCACTATAGTGGGGGTGATTTGAGAACTTAAATCATTCAATAAAACAGCTTTTCCCCCCAAGTAATAAACATGCTTAGATAATGACTTTCATTATCAAAGGAAGGTGGGCAAAATGTGGATGCCTAGAGAGAGAGAGAGAGAGAGAGAGAGAGAGATCACTAATTGATTCCCAAGTGAATCCATCATTTTAATTTTGAACAAACATGGGGCAGCTTCCTCAAAACACATAAGATATCATATCATATCAACTTTATTTTTATTTTTATTTTTATTTTGTCTTTTATGTTTTTTCTTCTTCTTGTGTTTGCATATAATGATCTCCCTCTTGAGGCTGCTATTTTTTGTCTTTTACGTTTATTCTTCTTCTTGTGTTTGCATATAATGATCTCCCTCTTGAGGCTGCTATTTTCCCCTGGTCAATCATCGTCATCATTGTGAAAGATTTACATGAAGATGAAGGTCATGCACATCCACAAAATTTATTGGTGGTGGTTGTGGTATTCCTCCTACCAATCAGAATACGCCACATTGCCTCGTTATCACATATTTATATACAATATTAAGACTCGCTATTTATACTAATCACAAAATTATTAGACACTACTTCGTATTGCTCTTAGAACATCCAATAATTGCACCTACATACGTATGCTCCTATAGCTACGCCAACATTAGGCGATATATGTCACGATTATTTATCACAAGGTTTATAGTGTTGTAAATTGCAAAGGGTTTGATGGGTTTTGGAGATTAAAAACTCTAGATCAAGGTTGGCTTTGACATTTTTCAGGTCCAAAGCGAACTTTCAATACAAGGCCTTTCATACATTTAGAAAAAATTTAAAATTTGTGACCAAAAGATTATGTATTCATTTTTTTAGACAAAGGTTACTTCTATATAAAATTATTAAAATTTATTTAAATATATAACAAAGTTTATAATAAGAAAAATTATCAAAATAATCCAAACTCAAGTAACAAATAAAAAAGTCAACAAATTGTAACAAAATATCACTTAAATACCATAATTTTCACAATTTTAATTGCAAAATCGCCAATTAAACTTGTATAATATTTTTCAATGGATAAAATTGCGAATCCATTCAATTTTTTTTGGGTATAGTTGACCGAAAGTAAACTTTAATCAACTTTAAATTTAAAAAGAGTCCTTTCTTTATAAATAATTGTAACTAATATAATTAATCGTATTCGACCCACAATTTAGGCATTTGAAAATTATCATCCTTAATTTTAAACAATTTCATCATATGAATAAGTTTTTTTTTTTTAATTTTTTGTGTAAAACAATCATTTATTAGTTTTAAATAATTCACTACATCAACCATTTATTAGTTTTGAATTTTTACCAAACTATGTTGGGGCTTTTAATTTCAAATATATATATTTTTTGACTACCAAAATAACTAAAACAAATTTGGGGCCAAAGTCCGCTCTGCTCTAGGCATTGGCCTAGGGCACTGCCACAGATACAAATGGCTTAAACTTCTAACCAAATAAGTATTTGATTCTCTTTGACTATGAAGGGTGGCTGTTGTGCCATGGCTGTTTGGGAGATGGGATCTGCTTCAAGTCTCACAATTATTTATTTTTTAAGAAATGTCGAGTAAAATATATTTGTAAAAAGTTAAGTTGATCGGACATCGATAGCACTAAGATCAAATCAATTTACAAAATTAGTTTGATTATATTGTTATCGATATTCGATCAATTTGCTTCTTTTTTTTTTTTTTTTTCTAATAATGTTCTATTCAACGTATTTTAAAAATAAACAGTTTAAATTATCGAGATAAAATTTAGTGCAAATAGCGCAGCAGCCACCATTCATCTGATAGTATTGACCTCTTTTGCTTTGTTTTGAACTTTCTAGATTGTATGATTTTTTTTTTTCCTTCAGTATAAAATTTTCATTTTGTTGAGTCGAGTTTTTCTAGAGAGAATTTGAATCTCTCGAGCAACACGTCAAAACATCATCTATTAAAAATGAAAAAAGAAAGACAGAGAGAAATATCCTCTAATAAAAAACAATACTTAAAAACAATATAATATGAAAAATTGATTCCCATTAAACTTAAAAAATTGGTAATTGTGAAAAGTAATTTTCAAAAAAGGATATAAAAAAGAATAAAAATTAAAAAATAATAGAGAAATTACATAATTTTCATTTCGTAACATAAATGATACAATGTTCATAAAAATAAAATAAAATAAAAAGTTTTTATGAAATATTTATGATTTTATTATTATTATTATTATAGTATTTCTTACAATTATGTTTCGTAGTAATACACGTGATGGTTACCGACAAATTTGAAAGTCCATCTCCATACTAGCAAGCAATTAAACTATCTTGAGTTTGTGACTAAATAAATTGTTAATTATCACATCGTTTGACATCTTTCTCTCTTTTGGGAGGCAGGGTCACAAATGTCAAAAATGTGACTTCATTACATGTATAACTTACATAATCAGTAGTCAAATCTGAAGAAACTCTTATTATCACATTGATTACCATATTTTCCATTTTTTTAAAAATAATTAAATTATAGTCACCCGGTTTGGTTTTGAGTTTTTAATTTTTTTTTTAATTCGTATTTTTGTATTTTTAATGATTTTTAAAACATTTTAATCATTTTTTAAAAAAATTTTAGATTCACTTAATCTTAATATACTTATAAAATAAAAAATTTGTACAATTTAAAAAAAAAAAATCATTGAATATAACAAAATAAGAAAATGTATTGAATTTTGATATTTTTTTTTATTCGGTGAATTTTTTAATTTTTTTTTCTTCTCACAAATATTATATTTTTTAGATTAGGTGTACGTAAAAAATAAAAAATAAAAGTTGTGTAAAGTAATAAAAAAATTCACTAAGAAAAAAAAAGTGAATTCAATTTTCTAAAACCAACATGATGATTGATTTTCTTCATGATCTGTTGGAGCCTCTCTTGGTATGTCGTTGTGCTGCCTCTCTGGTTTGTTATTGTTGTTTTGGTCTAGTGCATCATGATCTGTTGGGGTTTAACTTGTGATGGGGTCTGTTGAAATCTATTGCTAATGCTGCTATACTGATGGGGTTTGGTTGGAGTCTCTTTGCTCTGTTGGAGCCTCTCATTGTTGCTGATATTGTGTTGCTGCTAATGGGGTTTGTTGATCTGGTTTATTGGGTTTTCTGTTCTGGTCTACTGGGGTTTGCTGATCTGGTTTTTTGGGTTGTTCTGTTCTGGTCTTTTGTTCTGCTCTGTTGCTTTCTTTTGTTTTCTTTGTTTGTTTCTCACCAACTAGGAGGTTGGAACTTTGTTTAGCTCCAAGCTCCTCTTTATTGATGTTTCCTTTATACTTTTGTATGGTTTTATCATTAATAAAGTCTTTCGTTTTGCCGATAAAAAAAAAAAAAAAATGATTGATTTTCTTCAAAATTTTAAAAAATTACAAAATTAACGTCCCTCTTTACTTTGGTTGTCGGTTTCAGATCGTCCCATTCATCAATTTTGCATCATTAAGATGGGGTAGAAATAAGTGACATAAACATTTAATTAATATAAAATCTCCTTTTTGCCCTTTTATAATTGTTGTGGACTTCAATACTCTTTGGTAAATTACATTGATGATCTCCTCTGAGGTTAAATGAAGTGAAGTCACAAAGTCCTCCCGTGAGATTTTTGAATTGGCACTACTCCTCTCTACTTTGAAGATTAAGGAAAGTTTTTGTAATTTTCCATTACTATTTTCCATAATTATAAAATGTGATCACATTGTTCAGTTGGAATATTTTTTATACAATTATGCACATTTAACATTTTTTTTATCTGTACAAGTTGATTGTTAATTATTAAATTAGTACCTATGAGAATTAGCTTCTCGACCACCAAGTACTTACTTCCTTAATTTAATTTCTCTTTAAAGAGAGTTGAACTCATAACTTTTGTTTGAAACTAAACTCTTAGAAAAATTATGGTGACCAATTAAAATAGGCTTAATTGGATAACATTTAACATTTTTTCAATACACAATTCATTCTCACATTTTTCAATTTCATGGAAGATTGAATCATGAGTGGAGGAGAATGTAGGATGGTGGGGGTGGGTTGCAGTGAGAAAGAGCTGGTCATGGTTCCAAGTGGTGAGGTGTTTTGTGGGCAGTGGGTGATGTTTAATTAACAAAGGGAGCGAGAGACGTCAGTTGTTTTTGTTTTTGTTTATTTATAATTCTACATAATTTTTTTCTCTTATTGAAATTATGTATCATGATTATAAATAAAAATGGGTTATACAAATCACTTCAACAAATTAGATTTTTCCTTAGTAATAATGACATTCATCACCACTGTAATACCAGTTTTATTTTTTAAGTAATAATTATAAAAATAAAAAGATCCAAGGGAGCTCTTTGTAATTTTGCTAAGTCTTAAAAGACATCAGTATAATTTACCCGTTACTTTAGAGTAGGAGTAAATAAGTAAAATTCAAGTTTTGTTAAGGCCACGCATGACAAGGAAAATCAATATCATCTTGGAAATGTAAGAGAATGTTCTTACAATTTTGTTAAACTTTCCAAGAGGTCAATGTTATTCACCTTTTTTTCTTTGGGGGGAGGGACAAATGTCAAAATTGTGACTTCAATTACATGTATAATCTACGTAATCATCGGTCACCATATCATTATCAAAGATAACAACCTCCATATAGACACACACATGATAGTTATGGCATGTTATTAAAAATCTAAAGTAGGAATGATTTATGGTTGCACTCACTCTTTGATCTGTCATTTAAACTGAAAGTAGTCACCTTGTCTTCTTTCATAAAAGTAGTCATCTTGTCATCAAAGTCATTTTCTCATCTCTTTGCTTTTTATTCACTTTTATTTATTTATTTATTATTTTTAAACAAAACACTCCTTCATTACCACCATGGTCCATGGCCATGTATGGCCTTCCTTCCACTTATTATTGTTGTAATAAAATCCTTATGTTGCTATCTTTAGACATAACAATGAGATGTGTGAAGGACTAATAATCATTCTTTTGGAATCCTATTCCAACCACTCATGCTAACTAACTAATATAAAAATAGAAAAAAAATCAATATTACAATCAAGGGCAAGTTGACTTTGAACTCTTCAATATATTTGTCATTCACAATATTCCAAGTGGACATCTCACCTAAGTGATTAAACCCCATTAGAAGAAACAATGATCTTCCACAAAACTTAATGTCCTTTGGAAGGAAAAAATGATATTAAGCATTAGATTTTGACTTTTCATCCTCTATCTTAATTTTCTATCTCATACTTTATATATTGTCATGTACGGCTGTCATTAAAAAAGAGACCAAAAATTTTGATGTATTAAAGAATTCTTATACAAACGAAAAAATGAGACAGAAAATTGTGACACAAAAAATTAAGACAAATTATCTTATGAATAATGCGTGTATGAGAGATAAATTTTCTATTACTTCATCATGTGTAAAACAACTTACTTATCTTCCACTAAATAACAACTTCCACTTCTATAGAGATTTGTACAATCCCATAGTAACTAAACTACAATTTGCACCAACTAATCTTGATATCCCTGTCTACTTTATAGAACTATTCACATCTCTCTTCACAGGTACAATGATTATTAAAGCCACCCAAAATGAGTTGGTATTAATGGCCCAAAGTTTCCTCTTCACAACATGATATAGAGTACATGCATACATACAAAGATTACATGGCTACAATTATGTATACATACAAGGTTTGAGAGACCTCCCAATAAACTCAACAAAAGGGTAAAAAAATTTTTTTTTTCCAAGAGTCCCAAAAAAAGGTTATTCAAAAAGTTGTCAAAAAATAAAATGCATTGACCAGATTGATTCGCCACATTTTATTTCTAGTCACTCTTTGTATTATTTTTTTGGGGACTTCCAAGCTTTTTTCCTATTCGCAAAACATTATTTTTTCTTGGCTTGAGTTTCTGTGGTTTTCAAGAGAGGTCTTACTTTGAGTAGGGTTGCTTCCATTTTTTCTTTTTTTTTTTGGTTTAAGAGGAAGAAGAAGAAGAAAGAAAGAAAGAAAGAAAGAAAGGGAGGCCAATTATTCACCTTGGAAATCGAGAAAAGGAAAAGAGGAAACATCTCTCATGAGTTCCTCCAAGTCCCATTCCCCCACTTTTAGGTCTTCTCCTCCTTGCCAACAACTTTCAAATCCTTCCATGTTTTCTACTTTGCTATTGTTATTGCAATGGTTTATGACACTATTGCTTATATTATTAATAGGGTTGTCGTTGTTGTTGTTGTTGTTGTTGTTGTTGTTGTTGTATGTGTTCCTATTTATAGAACTTTTGGTTTCTTCAATGCTTATACTCTCTAAAGGAGGAACAAACAACTCTCTTTCAGCCCCAAGATTAATGTAGTTACCACCACCACCACCACCACCTCCATAGATTCCATGATGATTCCCATAAAAGCCATGATCACCACCACCATTCATCACATCCATTCCAACTTGTGGCATGAATGTGGGCGCATTAAAGCATCCACTTGAACTAGACATGTTTAGCCCTTGCTCAAACATGGGAAGGAGTGGATCGATCGGATGGTTCACAGCCATTGATCGAGCGGCGGATGATGATGACGATGATGAGTCCATGAACATGGTCATCATGTTTTGTTCTCTCATAGTCATCATCATCCCTTGAATTAGAGGCTCTGAAGAAGAGTCACTAGTATTTGGTGAGAGTGTGGATGATGATGAATTCTTTAGCCTCTTCTTAACTGTTGAGTTCCAAAAATTCTTTATTTCATTGTCTGTGCGTCCTGGTAAGCGAGCTGCAATTTGAGACCACCTTTACAAGGAAAAAAAAACAAAAAACATATCAATATGCTGATGATGTTTACCCCTCCCTCTAATAGCTTAAATAGTTAATAAATTTTGTATTCAAATTTCACTGTCTACTTAATAATTAATTTTTTTATTTTTATTTTTATGTGACGGATCCATGCGAGGGGCATATTAAAGATATATAAATAATAGGGCAAATTATACCCTTGGTCCTCATAATTTGCTTCTTATGAAAATTTAGTCCAATTGATATAATTCACTAAAACATTTTATTAAAAAACCAAGAATAAATGGTGCATTTGAAAGGAATTGAATTTTTTCAAATTAAATGCAACCTCTCACTTACATTGAGAAGAGTCAGTAAATTATTTTTTCAGTTTAATTTTAAAAAAGATATCATCAATTGGACTGAATGCACAATATAAAAAATTCAAAAACAAATTGATAAATTTACAGAGATTAAATGAATAAAAAGGGCAAATTACAACAACTATGATTATAATTTACCTAAGTTACAAAATTTTTCGTCTGTCTAGCATCTTAAATCTTTAGATGAAATTATAGTTAACAATATTTTCATTTAAAGTACCAAACGTTAGTTACAAAAGAGAAGTGTATAAAAGGTGTCTTTTCTTTTTCTAAATGCATGTTTAATTTGCATGGGAAGGAAGCTGTGATTCCCAAAACAAAAACAAAAATAAAAATAAAAACAGAAAAATTGATGTGGACAGTGGTCCGTTGAGTGTCTTCAACTCAAAGGCCAGATTTAGACACGTATATTGATGACATCAATGTCCTTTTCAGCTTTAATCCACTGTTTAAGAACAAACATAACACTTGAATAATTCACTAAATTAATCAAAACATAAGTATATAAGTATGTGTGTGTATATAGACAGTATATACTCTTGTCGGCTGAAAATGTAAATATTTACCATTACATACCATGCATGGGTATGGGTAGGTGGGTAGGTACTGCCTAGTACCTATACCTAGTTGAAAACAGTTTGCACCATTACCTTGATTTGACACCTCTTATTTTAATCTTAATCGATGTTAACTTTCATGTTTCCATGTTACACTAATTCCCTAGCTAGTGTTATCCAATGAGAGCCTTCCATGAGTAGAATGTCCTGCTCTGTTTTTTGGAGTCAAAATTTCTAGTACTGGAAAAGTCAAAAGCATACAATGTATGTATGTATGTGTGTATGTTTTTGTTTTGTTTTGGGGATGGGAATGTATGTGTGTATGTTTGAATATACATACTTGCAATGGAAGGAAAAAGTAGTAACCTAGATTTATGGTTGAAGCGTGAGATCACGAGTAAAATGAATTTGAACTATTGATTGTTATTTCTAAATAAATTTTTTGGATTTGTAGTTCCTCTCGCAATGAAAACCAAAATATCAACAAATTGGAAAAAAACTATTAATAACGTAGAAGTGTGGATGAATATGACACGAGCAATGCTGTATATAGAATTAGTGCACAAAAATAAGTCAAGAAAATTTGTTGTGTGGTTAAGATTTATTAATGTAACTCTTGCAATACAGTTACTATGTTTTTGAATAATTTTTTTTTATATTAAAAGTTTACTTCTCTAGTCTTTTTTGTCTACAAATTGCTTTCACAGAGAGTCAAGGGTGTCATAATTTTATCAGAATTCAATATATAGATTCAATTATATTTGAGTCATTAAAAATTGAATAGCATGAATAATGTTTGATCCATTAAACTAATACATTGATAACACATCAGATGAGATGTAAAAAAAAAGACTATATTTGAATTTAGAGATCAGATGAGATGTAAAAAAAAGACCATATTTGAATTTAGAGAGAGAGAGAGAGAGAGAGAGAGAGAGGGGGACCTGTTGCCAAGAAGGGAATGCAAATGGATGATGAGGTCTTCTTCTTGAGGGGAGAAAGCACCACGCTTGAGGTCAGGCCTCAGGTAGTTAATCCAACGAAGCCTGCAACTCTTGCCACATCTCTGGAGACCAGCATTCCTTGCCACGTCACTCCAACAGCCTTGTCCATTCCTCACCATGTAATTCATCAGCTTCTCATCTTCTTCTGGTGACCACAACCCTTTCCTCATTTTGCTCATCATGTTGCTGCTGCTGTTCTTCCCTGTTGTTGTCTCTGTTGTTGGCTTCCTCATCTCATCCCCTTCTGTTTCTTTTTTTTCTCCTCTCCCAACTGATTTGATGTAATGGAGTAAAGACTTTATAGAGAGAGAGGGACTTGGAATAATAATAATAATATTAATGATTACAGTATGTCAACAAATATAAAAATTAAATATACAACTGATTTGGAAATCATATAATGTCACATATATAGTCTCATAGTGTCATATGTAACATTAACTGAGTGATATTTTTTTTTTTTTATCGGCAAAACGAAAAATTTTATTGATGAAAACCATATAAAGTAAGGAGGATACATCAATAAAGAAGAGCTTGGAGCTAAGCGAAGGTCCAATCTCCTAGTTGGTGAGAAACCAACAGATAAAATAAAAACAACAAATCGGATTATGCAAAACAGAACAAAATTCACTCATAATATGTACTAAAGGAGTTGTGCTTTATATGAATGAATGTGTGACAAATTAATTATTGACACTTATAATATCATATCATTGTAGGTCAACTTGTGAATTTTTTATACACGGATTTCAAACATTTTCCTTCTAGTAAATGAAAAATTGCAACCTACGTAAATAAGTCGTTTTTAGTCTACTAACTAACTAATAAAAATAAGTCACTATTTCCTATCTAAAAAATTCTCCACTAACCCCATTTACTCCAATCACCACCTAGATAGTGTCAAATAATGCTTCATAAATACCCAAAATTATCCATGAACATTCTATTCTTATTATTTATTTGTATTTTATTTTATTTTATTTATCATCTTATGTGATATGTGAAAATTTAAAATAACAAATTCACTTGATTTTTATTAATATTCAACAATTATGAATGCATCATATAAGATAATAATTGAGATTAAAAAAAATGATAAAATTACATTAATAAACAAGATTTTATAAGATTTGTGGATGAATCTTACTTCTTTAAAAAATCTATTAATTTATATAGAGGAGTATTTCTTTTAATCAAATTTTATATTTGGTTATTGCATTTCAATACAAATTGTAATGATGATGGTGATGGTTGAGGTGTTTGCTTAGAAATGAGGACATGAGAGAGAGAGAGAGAGAGAGAGAGAGAGTAGAGGGTTGGTTGATGGGTCGAGTAGAAAAACGGTTTGGAGGGGGACCTTCGTAGGCATAGCATGTATGTGAAAAAGGGTGAGAGAGAGAGAGAGAGAGAGAGGGGTCATCTTGTCTTTGACTCCATATCTTGTCTTTTTATACGCATATATATATTTCGTCATTCACAAGGTAATGATTATGTATGTATGTATGTATGTATTTAGGCGTTGTGTACCCAATATATGTATATGATTGAGAGCATGAAAAATACAATGTTTGTTTGTTTGTTTGTCTTGTAACCAAGCCAAACCCAAATCCAAACCCAAAGATATTTGCTTCCACTTCACATAATCTCTCTCTCTCTCTCCTTCCCTTGTACACCCACACGTGTATTTGAAGCTAAGAGAATAGATTATAAGAATAATAATAATATGATCATAACTAAAGTGACAAATTGCATTGAACCAGATCGTCCAGTTCTCAATGTGTGAATGGCCAATTGCCGACAAGATTCACGGTTAAAAGTTAAAAACAAAGGCTCCATTTTCTATTGTAAATCTTTTTGTTGGAAATTGAGTCGGATTTAGAACTCATATCTGATTGAATCGTTTATGGTAGTATAACCCAAGACTTATAAAGAGAGACCTAATTAAAGTGGATTTAGATTAACTTATCCTAGAGATAAATGTGATTAACGCACTATCTCATCGTTTGATGAGATAGAGTTATGGTGGTTATAACACTCCCATCTAATATACGTATTATATGGTGAGAATTAATTTTAATCATATCAGATCAATCTCTTACAGTCTTCTCTATTTTTCCTTCTTTCTTCATAGAAACAAATAATAGTCTTTGTACCATGAAGAATGTTGATAGTTTTCTAATAGTTATATTCCATTGTTGGGAATTATTCGAAAACATCTATGAGGCACGTGATTCACCCAAATGATTTAGAGATTCGGTTTGAGCGTAAAAGGTATGTTCGAATCCGTTTATTTTTGCTGTGCATTATTTCTTATTTTTCTTACATTGATATTAGAGTCATTGTTGGATGTTTTTGTGTTGTTTATGCATGAATATATATATATATATATATATATGATTTGTACATAAAAATTGATATTTTTCAAACCATCTCTGATTGCCTTAAATTTTTTATATGTTGTAGTCCATATAATATGGAGCATATTTGCAAAGTTTTGAAAAAAGTGAACAGTTGAATTTTGATAAAAATGGAGATTTATATTTAATTTTCGTAACTTTGATTGCATATTGGTTTTACATGATTTGTTTTCATGTTGTGAAATTATATATTTGAAATCTTTATTTCGAAACTTTCGAAACGGTATATTATGGGTCTGATTTCAACTTATGGATGAAGAGAAATCATAAATCCTAAGTTGTGTTCATTTTTGTGTTTTTTGTGGTTTATTATGAAAGATGAATTGCAGAGAATTTGCACTCTCACTCTCATTAGAGAGAGAGAGAGAGAGAGAGAGAGAGTAGATTACACTTCCTATTTTAGATTTGTCAAAAAAAAAAATCGAGACCACCACTGAATTTCTTTCGAAAAATTAGTCGGATAGTGCCAAAATAGAGCTGAAAAGGAGTTTGGAAAGTAGTGTGTGGTCTCCACGCGTTGAAAGCTGTCGTTACGCGCTTCCAAGCACTGACATGTGCGTTGACGCGCTATCTAACGTGCGAATTGATAGGCTGATTCACTTGTTGATTGAGGCCAAGTTTGACATCTCCCCAAAAAGTCAAAAAGTTAAAAAGTTATCACTATTCACAAAAAAAAATATTAAAAAATTAATTTTCCATACATCCATACAACTCAGCAATCATGTGATCTCAGCGCTGTGTAGCGTTTGTGAAGACAAATTGCATAGTTTGGGGGTAATTTTCACACACTGCTGTTCGGTCCGTGGGGCCCATCACGGGTCCCGTTTTGATAATCTGAACCGTTCAATGTGTAGAACTCATCGAGTACTATATGTCTGTAAAAAATCACATTAATCGGATATCGATAACTACATGATCAAATCAGTTTTGTATAAAAAAATGGATGGTGTTATAATTAACGATTGAAAAAAAAACAAATCTGATCAGATAGCTATCGATATCCGATCAACGTGATTTTCTGTAAGCATATAGTACTCGACAAGTTCTACATGTTGAATGGTTTAGATTATTAAAATGGGACCCATGATGGCCCCACGGGCTGAACAAAACTGTCCAGTGCAATGCCCGAAAAATAGCTAATAATTTCTTACCATCAATTCGGCTCTGCAGATTGTACGACTGTACAACACACATTTCTAATATTCTCCTACACATTTCTTTATACAATTTTTTTTCATAAAAAGTCAAAAAGTTAACCCAAACGTCCATATTTTTTTCCTCAACTTTTTAGTACAAAAAGACAAAAAGTGCACTTATTTAGACACTCTAAACAATCCCTGAGTCACTAATGCAAGCGATGGTGTCATCTGCTTAGGTAAGTGCTGAGGCAGGCATTGTTAAGGCTTTATTTGTTTTCTTTTAATTTAAAGACTATGTTAATTGCTTTTTTGTTATTTGTTATAAATCGAATTGAAGCATCGGTTATACCGTTGTACTCATAACTTATTTTTCTACAAAAGGTTCAGAATTTTTTGAAAAATAAAATATTTTTTATTAATGAATAACTCAATATTTTTACGTTAAATTGCTCTTGGAGGAGCATGACTTGGATTCTGAACTTGAAATTTTTACAGTATATTGCTGCTTTGTAATCTTATTTACTGGTATGTTTTTTGCATTTTTCCAAATTCTGTAATATTTATTTCTAATTTTTTGTGTAATTATTAATTATTTGTAATTCTAGAAAATTTCAAAAAATTTCAAAAAATTACAAAAATTATTAGAAATATGTTGTGACATTATTTAAATACTGTATTCAGTATGTTAAGTACTTTTAAATGATTAGAACTTGTAGTATGTTGTAATTTTAAATAACATGATTTCACTAAATATTTTAGCATGTTGTTTTTGTTTTATTTATTTATTTATTTATTTATTTTTATGGATTACATTGAGATATTATCATGTAGAGTTAAATATTTTATCATATTTTAGACATGTCATACTTAGTGGGAGGTTTTTGAGAGAAATCTTTGTTAGATTTACTCTCGAAAACTAATATTTTGCTTATAAATTAAATTAAATTTTGGATAATTGTCACTTGCGGCATAAGAGATGATTAAGAGCATAACAGATTTTTGATGTTGCGACTTGTGTAATATTGTCACTATTTAATTTAGATTTTTGGGCCAAAATTATATTGTGATATGTTAATCAAATTAATCCCAATACGCATTTTTTTCCTAAATGACTTAGGTTATAGAAGTTAATTTGGTTTACCTAGACTTAGTAGAGATATTCAAATGTGAACAATGTAATCCCATTCTTTAGATGTGCAAAAAAAGTCTTGGAGACTTTAGGTCAGACCTTAATTGAGCCAAAGCAAGGAAATATGACTCAACGTCACCGTGGTTTTGTTGTCTTGTTTGGCGCAATAAAAATTGATGTGTGTGCTATGAATAGCGGCATGGTAAGCAGTTTTGTTTGGCAAGTTTGGAATTGTGGGATTTGTAAGCCCTCAATAGATTTAGATGTGATCTTGACTGTTGAGCTGCGCGGATTGACTTTATAATTTGACTTTTAATAATGTTGTATCATTGGATGAAGCAATATCCAAGAGTTACATCATCTAATATATGCGAGCTTAAATGAGTTAGTTATTAATTATAAGACGAGTAGTCAATATGAGTAGTGTTTTGCTCTCTACCCAACTGATGGAAGTGGATAGAGCAAAATTTCACGCACTATAATAGTGTGCGTTGAAGTATCACTTGAATTTAAAGATTAGCGCTTAGAAACTACAAAATCTATTAACACTAAGTGAGAAGATTAGCGCCTAGTGGCTGTAAAATCTATTAGCATTGCTAACTTGTTTAAATCTGGACACTTACTGTTTTTACACTTGAGTGTGAGACATGAATAGGTGCTTCTTTGTATGATTCCTTAGCTAGGCTAACACTTTTGAATGACATTTACCACTAAGCGCAAAAGTTGTAGCATAGTAATGAAAACGTCAAGGCCAACAAGGTTGTTATGGCTTTAAGAATTTGACACATTGCTTGTGAGAACATTGTGTTGAATTAAACTCTTTAGTCTAATTCACGCTTAAGTTGCTTCAGGAATAGTCATAGATTGATAGCTTATTGTCTCTTTCTTGTGGATAGTAGAATTAATTACAACTAACTATGAAGCGAGAAAAAGAGATGGCAAGAGGAGTATCGTCATGTTTCAACTAGATGTAGTAAAGTGTATGGAGAATAAAATTGATTTGAAGGTGTAGATGATTAGCATTTACTAGTTAAATTTGTGACTTAGGCGTACTAGATATCTCCATGGCATCCTTTTATGATCTAGTGAACATGAGTTAGTCATGAGTCATTGCCTAGTTAGACCTAAGCCTTTACACTTGTTTTCGAGAACTCACACATTAGGATGATTGGAATTAATTTATGACAATGGTCATAAATCAGTGGCTTGTTGTACTTAATCACATTAATGAGGAGATGAGATGGATGGTTTGAGTAGACCCTCTCGGGCCCACTCGCTTGTGGTATCTTGCTCTCATGTAAATGTGTAACTTTGTGCAATGGTTGAGCACAAGTAAGTAGGGAAGTCACAAAAGAGCATCAGTATTAGCGCATTTAGTCCGTTATGATATTTGTGACTGGATATGTATAAGAGTATGATAGCTAGTTCCAATCTCGGCACATTTATAGATTACAATATGCATCTTAGTCAAGACTATTTGATCTTCCATAAGTTAAAAGTTTTGAGATGATTTTTGACATTGCGCATATGAGGTCGAGATCAATTAGGTTAGAGCTTTCGCGCTTTTAGTTTTGACCAAGGTGACGAGTATCTATTTAAGTTATTTTTTAGAAAGCTCTATGAAGAGAAAAAGGATGCTTATTTATTATTCCTAGTACTTAGCAACATAATGGTGTAGTAGAGATAAGGAATTAAGTATTGTTTATGTTAGGTGGATGATGGCACAATATGTTTCCCAATTAGAATTGCACTTTAGTTTGTTTCCTATATCCCTAACTAAGTGCCATCCATATCAGATTTTACACTCCATTTGAGTAATGGGTTAGCGAAGAGCCATTTGTGGGCGATCTGTAACCATCAAACAGCTTATCTTTATTTTACTTCTCATAAGGTTGCGAAATTAAGACTTAGAATTCTATGGCGCATTATTGTATGCTGTCTCGCAAACACTTAGGGTCATGTGGCGCATTATTGTTTGCTGTCATATAAATCCTCCGGGTTATGTGCTTATAAGTGAGTAGCCTTATGGGAGTGTAACTAGGTCACAAAAAGTTTTCTTAGAAAAAATGACGTGAATAGAGTTTTGGAACTCCATAAGATAGAGAATTCTAAGTATGGCGCTTTATGTAGCCTAGTTGAGAATGGAAAGAAATTTCCAATATCCCAGGGATAGTGAGAGTGACATGCCTACTAGTGGATTACTCCATTAGAGAAGAATACTCTACATTTTTAGTTGCGTGCCTACTAGTAGTGTATAAATTTGCCCCCTATAAGATTCAATGCGCTAATTGGGCACATCTTGAATGAACGTAAATTGGTCACCAAAATATTTTTAGAGAGGTAATTGTGCAAGAGATAGTGATCTTGAACGACTTCATGTAAGGCACACATGGTGGATTCCGTTGTATATGCTTATCGCAAGAGGTGATGATAGGGCTTATGTTTGGCATTTAGAATTGCGCAAATAATGGTTGTGTTTTTTCAATTGATCACTTTTTTTGCTAGATTATGGGATATTGATACTATTATGGTTTATGTCATAATGACTAGCAAATGATGATGCCAACAGGCAAGATGGCTCACTCACACGAGCAATTGCCCTTGGTGCTTCGGAGCGAGTAAGGATGAGACTAGTGGTTTATTTTATTTGGAGCCAAGAGAGGCTTAAATTATCCATTATGTATGTCGCCTTGGTTACAACCAAGATGAGGTCGTGTTAAAGACCAAACATGGATGTTACCCACTTTCTATGTTGTGCCTGTTATGATTAGCCAGATGTAAGATCTCATTTGGCGCCTGGAAGGCGAGCAAATAGAGAATTTGGGTTAGGCACTAGAAAGTGACTAGACTAAGATCTATATGGTGTATCGAATATGATGTCACAATTTTGAAGAGTTACTCCACCGTAGCATGTATTCATACTACATGTGCTTGGCGACTGAGTAATGGGGTGAGAGAATGAATCCCTGTTTCCTTACCATGTGAGTTTTACGTGTCATTATTGATATGACTTTAACTTATGTACTCTTTTGTGACCTTTGACTATGTCATAAGGTAAGGGGTTGATATTCTGCTACTTCGGTATGTCGCCTGCAGTTATATGTTTCGGCCTTAATGGACATCACTGGGAAATCTGTCAATCCTAAACTAAATGGCATGAGGGTGAATAGAAGATCATGTAGTATAACACCACTGTTGTATATTCATTGTCGGCAACTCACATTGCTGTGTATTAGAGGCGGATTGAGTGTGAATATATTACAAGAATTGAGAGGGTTAAACATGCTCTTTTGAGGGATTAGAGATGTTTTTTGGACCGGTGTAATTAGATGGGTCTGGGGTATATGAGACACTATTTTTATTTTTGGGTTGATGTCTCTATACTGTCTCTTTTTGAGTTTCTAGTGTAGAGTTCTCACATGTAGGTGTTCTCAGCGGTTGCACTGTCCATTGGCTAGTATGATCGTGTTTGATGGATAGATTGAGATAAAGGAAGTGCAGTGTCATGCCAGCACAAGTTCGAGTGGGAGATGTTGGAAATTGGGTCGGGTTTAGAACCCATACTCGATTAGGTCACCCATGGTGGCATGACCCATGACCCATAAGGAGAGACTCAGTCAAAGTGGACTTGGATTAACTTATCCTAGGGGTAAGTGTGATTAACCCACTATCTCATCTTTTGAGGAGATAGAGTTATGGATGGTTATAACACTCCCATATAATATATGTATTATATGGTGAGAATTAATTTTAACGACATCAGAACAGTCTTCTGCAGTCTTCTCTATTTTTCCTTCTCTCTCTCCATAGAAACAAATAATAGCCTTTGTATTGTGAAGAGTGTGTGTAGTTCTCTAGTAGTTCTACTCCACTGTTGGGAATTATTTTAAGACATCAATGGAGGCACGTGATTCACCCACATGATCTATAGATTCGGTTTGAGCATAAAAGGTCTGCTTGAATTTGTTTATTTCCGCTGTGTATTATTTCTTATTTTTCCTACAATCTTAATGTCTCAAGATTTTTTTTTTTTTTTACATTTTGAAATTTTTATTATATCAGTTTGAAAATATAATATGAGATCATGTTGTTCCAAATTAGTTTTTTTTTTCTTTAAAAAATATCAAAGAAACTCCCCTTATTAAATTCAAAATGGATTTATTAAAATTATGTTTTAATTATATCACTTCGATAGTTCTCATATTATTTTAGCACAATCAACTCCAATAAATTTTCTTCTTTAGATCTAACCCTTAAAATAATCAAGTGATCATATTTGGCATTTGCTTATATGAAAAATTTCACAAAGTAAATTTGTCAAATTTTTGCTCAAGTTTTAACACACCATTGGAGAGAGGGTTTTTTTTTCTATAAAGGTAGAGGTTTCTCTCCAGTTCGATTTCAAATTGGAGCGTGTTATTGGGACTCTATGAGTCCACTGCGGAGTTCACATTGATGATTCGAATCGTTGAATGTGTAGGGCTCGTTGAGTACTTCATTTCTGCCAAAACTTACGTTAATCTGATATCGATAGTTAATTGATTAGATCAAATTTGGGTCGACGATAAAATTATTGACATAAATATGATTTGATCAAATTGCTATTGTTATCTGATCAACGTGATTTTTTATAGGGATGTACTTGATGAGCTTTATACATTGAACGATTTGAATTATCAATGTAGGCTCCGTGATGGGCCCACAGAAGCCCAACAACACCTCAGAGAGGAGCCTTGCC
Organism: Camellia japonica; assembly: GCA_030407325.1. Lineage (NCBI taxonomy): Eukaryota > Viridiplantae > Streptophyta > Magnoliopsida > Ericales > Theaceae > Camellia > Camellia japonica. The sequence continues at coordinate 102,458,298 of JAPPVO010000003.1, forward strand.
CTTTTTTGAAAGTATAACTAAAATTGACATTTTACCACATCATTTGAGTTTCTCTCACAATCATTCAATCATGTTTCAAATTTTCAATATCTTAAAACTCTTATATAATTCAATAAACAGATGTATTTAAAGGAGCTAGATTTTTTCCAATTATGGGACCATGCTGTTTGGGTTTGTAGAGCTTCTCATTAGTCTTACCTTAATAATTTGAACTGTTTATTTTTTCGACCATGTGTACATCATTAATAAAAAAAATTAGATTGATCCGATAAACATAATCACATAAGTTTACCATAATTCTCTCAAAAAAAGATAAATTATAAATACACCACCTGAGATTTACTTAAAATACAAATTGTTCCCTATGATTTTGGAAATTACATCCCGCTCCTTGACATTTCAAATTTCAAATGGCCCCTTTTATTAATAAACCATCAAGTTAATTAGCAGTTTTTAATGATATCAGAAATTTATTTTAATTAATAATTTAAATAATTTTATTATATAGGAGAGCAATTAGAAATTTTATTTTTTCAATTAATTTTGTTAAATAAAAAATTCTAACAATGATGTATTTGTAATTTTTTAAACCATAAGGGACAATCCGTATGTTAAACAAATTTCAAAGAGTGTATTTGTAATTTACTCCCCCCCTCCCAAAAAAAAAATATATATATGGTATAGTTTTCAATTAGCATTAGTCATTTATTTTTTTGCAAATAAATTTCATAAACTAACATGCCTACAGTTATTGGATCGATTTAATTTTTTCACGGATAATTTGCACGTTGTGGTATAAAAAATGAATGGTTCGAATCAATGAGGTGGGACTTTTGATGGGCCCTACGGCCCCCAATAGCATGATCCAGTAGACTAGGGAGAATCTGGCTCTTTTTAAAAATAGTTCAACAAATATCTAAACGTGAAAATACTCCTTTTTTAAAAAAAAAAAAAAAAAAATTTCTCTTAAATTTAAATTTTAAATTAAGAGAATTTGAGTCTCGTGAAGTTTATCATAAGTCTCAAATTGATGAACTAAATCATTGATTTTGTAGGGTTTTCAGTATATATCATCCATCAAAAAAATTAAGCCTATCGATAATTGTAATATTTTTGTTTTAGTGCGTTTGTCTGTGAAAAATGAACAAGTATATTTTTGAAAATAAACCATCAATTTTTCAGGGATAAACACGATAAAAGAAAAAGTTACGATTATTACACTAACCATCCTCCCTATAAATGAGATACACTAAAGAATCTATAAAATGAACGGTTTGAATAATTGAAATGGAACCTATGATGACCTCACAGACCCTGCAAATTCATATTTAAATTTGAAAAGTCATACCCCCCAAAAATAGAACTTTGGGAAATTCTACTTACACAACATATTTACCTCTTTACACTCTCCATTTGAGATATATATATATATATATATATTATAGTTTTACCCATGTGTGAAATTAACTTTAAGGACAAAAGATAAAAACTAAACAAATTTGATATCTTTTTACACCCATTATACTTCAATCCCTACTTTTTTCTTCCTTTCTCATTCTCATTCTCTACTATACATCTATTTTCAAAAAGTGAGAATTATAATGTTTTGATTGCAAAAGAAAGTAGTGGATAAGAAATTGTGGTGAAGGACTAACAAAAAAGTGAAATTGTGCGTTTTATTTTTTTATTTTTTAGGTTTTCGTTTCATTTATGAAGGGGACTATTCAATTTTTGTTCAGTGTACCAGAACTGAACAAAATCAAATAGTCTAGAATCACATTGTCGAAGAAAAAGTACATATCTGTACCACCTGCTGCTAAATAAAAAATGCTTGTTCAGTAACCTATTGCCAAACAAAAAGTATATGTCCGGTAACTCACTGCTAAACATTTTCAATTTCATTTTTCGGACATTTTTATTTTGTTTTTGTTTTTGTTTTTTTGTTTTTGTTTTTTTGTTTTTTATTTATTTATATTTTTGAAGGATTATGCTTTTATTCATTGCAGTAAGGCTAGTAGTGCATTGTTAATGGTTTGTTAAATTTGTTTGCTTCCTGGTCATTCAGTGCCTTCAAAAGTAAGTAATTGGATTCGTATTCATCACCTGTGTGTTAATAGATGGAAGAAACCTTATACTACCCGTATTGATCAATTTTGTACTCTTGTCAGCCCTCTAGTAACTGTAATGCCCCGAAACAAATACAATAAATCATCCATGACAATAAGTAAATAACAATATGAGTCAGAGTATATGATCCTTTTATTACATAAGATTCAAATGTATAAAAGTTTGACACATGCAAATATACATTCATAAGTCCTAACCCTAAATCTATAGCATGTGTCAACAACAATAACCATGTGAAATAGAAGTTAAACAAATAATTGAAATGTCCTGAAGGTTACAATTTTCCAAGACTATAATTGGTTACATCAAAATAGATTTAAATCCAATGCATATCAAGCCCTAGGCTTATACAAAAATAATAACAAGTAAACACAAAAAATGAAGCTTTTGCTTCAATACTCCCAAGCTACTATCTTGGTGGAGGTATCTCAACAGCACCTGAAAATGGTTTTCCCAAATAGGGTGAGCTAAACCCCAATAGAACTAATCCAACACAATATATAAATTTTAACAAATATATAAGGGTAAAATGCATATGCAATGCTCGTGTCAAAACGGTTTACATTTCTTTCTCAAAATCATGCCATGCTCAACTTACATATTACAAATTTCAAATCATATCCTTTATCATTAGAAACAAGGGGGAATTTCTTAAACCGGTATAACTTTTCACGGATATTTCGTTCGCCAGAAACCGTTAAACGACACCCATGTAAACGTAGTCTATACAAGCACTACTATTGTCCTTTTATGGATATTTCGTCTGCAGGAATCGACACCCATGTATGCGCCCATTACTCGGGACTTTCACCCTGGACATTCCGGCCAACTTAATTTGGTGATATACACCTCTTTCCAACATTCACTCATTTTTCTCAAATTCATATATGTATGCAATGTATTAAATGAGCAACAATGTTCAATGTATAAAGATGAGAAATTAGTTTCAATTCACCTAATCCTCAAGCAATTTCTACAACAATCATAACTATCATCCACCGATAGCCTAAAACAGATATTTCTAAACAGATATAAAATCTCCAATACAGATAAACTTTCCAAATTTCAAGGTGAGTGACAATACATATCAAACTCCACCATCAATATCAATATCCATCCAATTTCACATTCCCAACATCAATTACATTTATTTATACAAAATAAATATTTGAAACATTTAGATCAAAGCCCATTTTCTTCCAAAATCCAACCCAAGGGTCAAAATTAACAATTTGTTCACAACTCAACCTTATTTCCACTTCCACAACCATTTTCCATACAACCATTTGAAAACCCCTATTTTGATTTTAAACCAAAACCCTAGGTTTGTTCAAAATCCCCCAAATCGTAATATTGTTTATGAAAAACAAATAGCTAAGTTAAAAATTATAAAAGAGTGTAGAGAATCCCTACCTCAAAGCTAGAAGACGAGAGAGAAAGATATGACACTTCAACAATGCCGAAACCTAACTCTATTCGGATGAAAATGAAGCTCTGGGTGAGCTCTACCTTTTTAACAAAGGGAGTAGGGTAGAGAAATGGGTAGATCTTGGTGTATTTGTAGAGAGAGAGGGTCTTAACTTAGGATTTTTAGAAAGTTGAGAGAGAGAGAGAGAGAGATATGAAAAGTGATGTAAAATACCTTTACGAACTGATATACGCACAGCTCGCTCAAGTGCAAGAGTTGTCACTTGAGCAACCAAATACAATAAGTTGTTTTGCTTAAGCATAAGAAGCCTCGCTCGAGCACAGAATACACACTCCTAGAAGTTTTACAGACAGAAGACTGTCGTTCGAGTGCAAGAAGTCTCGCTTGAGCGAAGAACATTACCTCCCTAGTATTTTTGCAGGCCTGTAAAAGTATTAGGAGCTCACAATGCTTGCTGGAATGCAAGAAGCTTCGCTCGAGCGTAGAGGCCAAATTCTGGACAACAATAGTTTGAATCAACTAGCAACCGACTTGTTCCAAACACAATCAAGATACTCCAATACTCAAACTCAATGAGAAATAAGGAGAAACATGATATGAATATCTAAACAAGACAAATGAAACCCGGATTCAAGACATCGACGGGTCGGGTCTAAACCAGGAATGCTATAACCTCCCTCCTTAAGGAATTTCGTCCCCAAAATTTTAAATCAAACGTTAAAATCATGTTTAAATCAATTACAACAATGATAGTCAATCAATTCCCACATCATGACCCATCCACTGGTCATTCATCCTCATCAACATGATAAACAAGTTTCCAATACTGAATATATAATTCACATTTGAAAAACATATACAATGTTTATATTACATCAACATCATAAAAGTCGCAATACATGGTTAAACATTAATAAATAGGTCCGGATACTTCTCACAGACTTCTAACTCGCATTCTCAAGTTGCTTTCTCAACTCCATGATGTCGTTACAATACTTTTACCAAAGGAATTGTCTTGCCTCGTAAAACTTGGTCTCGAGTATTCAAGACTCTCACTGGTGTCTCCTCATACGAGGCATCCTTATCTACCTCTAAGTCAGTCCAATCCAACACGTGCGATGGATCCGGCTCATACTTTCGAAGCATACAAATATGAAACACATCATGGACCCCAGAAAGCTGTGGCGGTAAAGCCAAGCGATAAGCTACCTCTCCAATCCGCTCAAGGATCTTAAAAGGCCCAATAAATCTGGGAGATAACTTATCACTCTTTCCAAAACTCATCAATCTCCGCTTAGGTGATATCTTCATGAAGACATGATCTACTACCTCAAAAGACAAAGGTTTCCTCTTACGGTTGGCATAACTATCCTGGCGACTCTGGGCAATAACCAACCTCTTACGGATAAGTGCAACTTTCTCTATCATTTCCGGGACTAACTCTAGACCCAACAAAGGTGCATCACCCACCTTGGCCCAACACACAAGGGATCTACACAGTTGGCCATACAATGCCTCAAATGGTGCCATGCTAATACTCGCTTGGAAGCTATTATTATAGGCAAACTCCATTAAGGGCAAGTGCCTCTCTCACGGCCTCTTAAAGTCAAGAACATAACCCCGAAGCATATCCTCAAGGATCTGAATAGTACGCTTGGACTACCCGTCAGTCTGAGAATGATACGTAGTGCTAAAAGTCAATTTGGTGCCCAAGGCATCTTGTAGGCTCTGCTACAACTGAGCAGTGAAATGCGGAACTCTATTCAAAACAATCGTTACAGGAACCTCGTGCTATCTCATTATGTCCCTAATATAAAGGTCGGCAAGATAATCTACCGAGTCACTTACGCGTATAGGTATAAAGTGCGCTGACTTGGTCAACTGGTCAACTACTACCCAAATCGCATCACTACCTTGTTGAGTCCTAGGAAGACCCACAACAAAATCCATCATGATATGCTCCCACTTCCACTTGGCTATAGGTAAGGGTTGCAACAAATCCGCTAGCCTCTGATGTTCGGCCTTCACTTGTTGACAAGTAAAGCACCTCGATACAAACATGGCCACATCCTTCTTCATTTCCCTTCACCAAAACTGGTGACTAAGGTTGTGATACATCTCTGTGTCTCTCGGATGCACCGCAAGGCATGAATGGTGAAACTCTCAAAATACTTCCTCTCGACAAGACTTCGGCACGAAAAAATGGTCATGGTATCTAACACTCGAATCGGGATACACATTCAAGCCTTTCTCCACCTTCCCACTGGAGATCTTTTCTCGGAGGATTTTTAGCTTAAGATCACTCTTCTGTGCTTCTATCACTCGGCTCACAAGTGTAGGTTGTGCAACTACCGAAAACAATGCTACAGACTCCACGAACTCGCTAAGATGCAAGTCAAACTCACCAATAGTACCCAACACCTCCCATTCTTGGATGGCAATACAAGCTACACTGCTAATAGATTTCCTACTCAAGACATTAGCCATAACATTGGCCTTCCCTGGATGATAATGTAACTCAAAATCATAATCTTCTATAAACTCCATCCACCTCCTTTGCCTCAGATTCAAGTCCTTCTGTGTAAACAAATATTTCAAACTCTTGTGCTTAGAAAACACCTCAAACTTCTCACCATACAAATAATGCCTCCAAATCTTCAAGGCAAAGATCACCGCCGCTAACTTTAGGTCATGAGTAGGGTAGTTCCTCTCATGTGTTCTCAACTGCCGCGAGCCGTAAGCTACTACCTTTCCTTCTTGCATTAATACACAACCCAAACTTTCTCGTGAAGCATCACAATACATTGAATAGCCCAAACCCCTCTCCAGAATAATCAATACTGGAGCAGTGGTAAGTCTGACCTTAAGCCCTTGAAATGACTTCTCACAAGTCTCACTCCACACAAACTTGATTCATTTCCTCGTTAGTCTAGTCAATGGTGAGGCTAATATAGAGAAATCTTTCACAATTCTACAATAATACCCAGCCAATCCTAAGAAACTACGGATTTGAAAGGCATTCTTAGGTTGTTCCCAATCTTGCACTACCTCTATCTTGGATGAATCTACAGTCACTTCTTTTTTGGATACCACATGGCCTAAGAACTTAACCTCTCTCAACCAGAATTCACATTTCCCAAACTTGGCATAAAGTTTGTGGGCTTTAAATAACTCAAATACTATTCGCAAGTGTTCTTCATGTTCTTTGTGTTCCTTCTCAGAGGGTGAGTAAATCAAGATGTCATCAAAAAAGACGACCACAAAATGATCTACGAACTTACGGAAGATTCAATTAATCAAATCCATAAACATGGCTAGTGCATTGGTTAGCCCAAAGGGCATCACAAGAAACTCATAATGGCCATACCGCGTATGGAATGTCGGCTTCTGAATATCCTCCTCCCTTACTCTCAATTGGTGATAACTCGATCTTAGGTTTATCTTAGAAAAGCAACAAGACCCCTTCAATTGATCAAACAAATTGTCTATACGAGGCATTGGGTACTTATTCTTAACAGTTTCTCTATTCAACTTTTGGTAATCGATACAAAGTCGACCGTATCATCTTTCTTTTTGGAAAAGAGAGCCGGTGCTCCCCAAGGTAAAGTACTAGGGCGGATAAAACCCTTATCTAGCAGCTTTTGGAGTTGAATCTTCAACTTACTCAACTCGACATGTGCAAATCTATATGGTTCCATAGAAATCAGTGCCGTACCAGGCACTAAATCAATTAAGAACTGAATTTCACGGTGAGGTGGTAAATTGGTGAGATCTTTAGGAAAAACGTCTAGGTATTCACAAACTACCCTTGGCAACTCGACTTGGACTTCATCACACTCATTACCCAAGAAGTTGGCAAGAAGACAACTAAGTTCACTTCGCCCACGCGGATCATACACTAGTGGTAAGACTCTATCAACCCGGTTCCCCAAGAAATAAAAGCAATCACCGCTCAAAGTATATACAGTAACCCTTTGACGGTAACAATCTATGATAGCCCAATACGACGATAACTAGTCCATACCCAAAATAGCATCAAAACTAGACATGTCAATCAACACAAATGCAAAAGGAAGTCGGTGACCGGCAACTTCTATGTCACAACCCCGACACCCCTGTTCCAGAACAATCTCACCACTAATAGATGACTCTACACTGAGAGGAGATGCTAATCGAGCCAATTCTAACCTTAAAGCCGATGCAAATGCAGACGAGATAAATGAATAGGATGCACTTGTATCAATCAACACATTAGTAATAGAATTGCATAACAAGAAAGTACCTTTCATTACCGAACGCGCTGGTACTAGGTCTGGTACGGTAACAACATGTACACATCTTGAAGGTTTTTGCTCAACCTGCTCACTCTTCGGAGCATAAGCCTGATGTACTGAATAAGCCGAAGAGGCTCCCTGATTGGCCCTTAAGGCCTGTGCTGACTGTGTAGGCTGGTGGATTTGTGTCTGCCTTGAACCAGACACACTAGGTGTACCGCCCAACTGAGGGCAAACCTTTTCATGTGCCCTACCTGCCTACATTGATAACAAGTGAGTTGCTCTTTCCCCTGACTCTGGCTCTGAAAACGAACCGAAGACGATACAGACTGTTGCCCTCCTCCCTTCTGCGGGCAAGCTGGAGACTTGTGGCCCAATTGGCCACACTTAAAATAAGTGAAATCTCCCTAACCACCTTTCCTAGAACCCGAACTTGGTATTGGAAAAGTGGACCTCGTCTGAGCTCCCTAGGACTGCTGTGGGTTAGAATCGCTCTGCCTCTTACTGTCCCTCTGAACCTCATGATTCCTCCTGGAGCCCCTCATCTGCTCCTCCTCCATTTGCATCACGGTCTCAAGATGAGCCGCTGACTCTACAAGTCGTTCGTAATTTCTAATCATCGAACTTGCTACCTTGAAAAGAAACTCGGTCCTTAACCTTTTCTCAAACTCCACACAACGGCGCTCCTCTGTCGCCACTAACTCTTGTGCAAATCTAGAGCGCCCAGTAAAGGCTGCCTCAAACTTGGCTACCGGTGTGTTCAACTGCTTGAGCTGTGAAAATTGCTCCCTTAGCTTCTCCCTAATAGTGGAAGGCAAAAACTTATCTTGGAAGACATTGACCAAAGCCTCCCAAGTCACTCCAATGCGCTCACGCATATTCTTCCACCACTGACCCGCATCTCCCTTCAGCTGGAAGGATGCTAGGGTCACTCTCAGTCAGTCGTCCTCGATGCCAAGCATCTCAAACGTTTTCACTATCTGCTCTAGCCACTCATCCGCCTTCAGTAGCTCTTTGGGATCACCCAAAAACTCATCCGGGTTGGACCAGAAGAACTCTTACTTCAGAAAAGACAGTCCCGTCTCAGCAACATGGGCTTGGACTTGCTTCTCAGCCCTAAGAATGTCCACGGATTCCCACAACGCTCTGGCCATTTCGCGGGCTAAGGCGCCTATGGACTGCTGACCGACTGGTTTAGCCACATTGGCCTGACCAACTCACTCATGTTATGTCGGGATATTATCAAGTATCGGCACCTCCTACTGTCTAGGTCTACCACACCTATCCCCACGGCCACATCCTGACATCCTAATAAAGGTAACAAAAACGATTAGCACATTTATAAATGTACCGAAGCTAACTCACTCACGTCCTAATACGGTGGACAACAGTAATTCACTCCACATATGCACATAGTCACATAAACACATACGAATTTATTTCTTGAATAATGATCGTCCTGCAGCGTTGCCAGAGTTCCAATTAGAAACAGCAGTATCAAGTACTCTTCTAATAGAATTTCTAGAAACCCGTAGACCCAATCAATATCCTAGAAATTAAATCCCATACCCATATAATCACATAAGTATGTTATCACATAGCATATCATACATACTAATGTCTCTATCAAGCGAGACAAACCCATTGTGGTAAAAATCACTTCCCACATACCCAAAGTACTCAAACCCGGTATGCTCTGATACCAAGTTGTAACGTCCCGAAACAAATACAATAGACCATCCATGACAATAAGTAAATAACAATATGAATTAGAGTATAAGATCCTTCTATTACATAAGATTCAAATGTACAAAAGTGTGACACATGCGAATATACATTCATAAGTTCTAATCCTGAATCTATAGCATGTGTCAACATCAATAACTATGTGAAATAGAAGTTAAATAGATAATTAAAATGCCTTGAAGACTATAACTTTCCAAGACTGTACTTAGTTACATCACAACGGATTTAAATCCAATACATATAAAGCCCTAGGCTTGTACAAAATAATAACAAGTAAACACAAAAAATGAAGCTTTTGCTTCAATCCTCCCAAGCTATTGCCTTGGTGGAGGCATCTCACCAGCACCTGAAAATGGTTTTCCCAAATAGGGTGAGCCAAATCCCAGTAGAAATAATCCAACACAATATATGAATCTTAACAAAGATATAAGGGTGAAATGCATATGCAATACTCATCTCAAAACGATTTACATTTCTGTCTCAAAATCATGCCATGCTCAACTTATATATCACAAATTTTAAATCATGTCCTTTACTATAAGAAACAAGGGGAAATTTCTTAAACCGGTACAACCTTTTACGGATATTTCGTTCGCGAGAAAGCGTCAAACGACACCCATGTAAACATAGTCTATATAAGCATTACTATTGCCATTTTATGGATATTTCGTTCGCGGGAATCGGCACTCATGTATACGTGCATTTTTTAGGACTTTCACCTTGGACACTCCAGCTAACTTAATTTGGTGATACGCACCTCTTTCCAACATTCACCTTTTTTTCTCAAATTCATATACATATACAATTTATTAAATGAGCAACAATGTTCAATGCATAAAGATGAGAAATTAGTTTCAATTCATCTAATCCTCATGCAATTTCTACAACAATCATGGCTATCTTTCATCGATAGCTCAAAACAGATATTTCTAAATAGATATAAAGTCTCTAATACCGATAAACTTTTCAAATTTCAAGGTGAGTGACAATACATATCAAACTCCACCATCAATATCAATATCCATCCAATTTCTCATTCCTAACATCAATTCCATTTATTTATACAAAATCAATATTTGAAACATTTAGGTTAAAACCCTTTTTCTTCCAAAATCCAACCTAAGGGTCAAAATCAACAATTTGTTTATAACTCAACCTTATTTCCACTTCCACAACCATTTTCCATACAACCATTTGAAAAGCCCTATTTTGATTTTAAACCAATACCCTAGGTTTGTTCAAAATCTTCCAAATCACAATATTGTTTATGAAAAAGAAATAGCTAAGTTAAAAATTATAAAAGAGTGTAGAGAATCCCTACCTTGAAGCTAGAAGATGAGAGAGAAAGAGATGACACTTCAACAACGCCGAAACCTAACTCTATTCGGATGAAAACGAAGCTCTAGGTGAGCTCTACTTTTTTAACAAAGGAAGTATGGTGGAGAAATGGGTAGATCTTGGTGTATTTGTAGAGAGAGTAAGTTTTAGAGAGAGAGAGGGACTCAACTTAGGGTTCCTAGAAAGTTGAGAGATATATGAAAAAGTGATGGAAAATGGCCTTTTTATGAACTGATATACGCACAGCTCGCTTGAGCACAAGAGTTGTTGCTTGAGCGACCAAACATAATAAGTTGTTCCGCTCAAGCGCAATAAGCCTCGTTTGAGCGCAGAATATACACTCCCAGAAGTTTTACAGACAGAAGACCGTCGCTCGAGCGCAAAAAGTCTTGCTTGAGCGAAGTGCACTACCTCTCCAGTATCTCTACAGGCCTGCAAAAGTATTGAGAGCTCACAAAGCTTGCTCGAGTGCAAGAAACTTCGCTCGAGCGAACAGACCAAATTCCAGACAACACCAGTTTGAACCAGCTAGCAACTGACATGTTCCAAACGCAACCAGGACACTCCAATACTCAAACTCAATGAGAAATAAGGAGAAACACGATATGAATATCTAAACAAGACAAATGAAATCTGGATTCAAAACATCAACGGGTCGGATCTAAACCAGAAATGCTATAGTAACTATTGAAATTATCAACATAGATAAATTATAATAACACCTCAGTGTGTTTTTATAGATGTTGGTATTGAAAAATTTTATGAATGTTTTTATGGATGTTTCTACATTTGATGTTTTTATAGATGCTTGATGTTTGAATGAAAGTAAATTTGTAAACTTGCGGCAACAAATAACTAGACAAATCTAGTTTGTTCGGCAACATTACACCGAAATAATCTAAATCATTTGGCAACGTATAATCGAACAGGCCCATAACAAATTTAGGAAAAAAATAATATATTTTAAGGAAAGTGAATTTGTAAACGTGCGACAACAGATAGCTAGACAATATAGTTTGTTCGGTTACATAGCATCGGAGTAATTCAAAAAGAATAGGTGTAATGAGAAAAAATCTATAGGAGTTTTGAAAATGATTTAAATTAGGGTTAGTTTTGGTATTATAATAAGTGTAATGAGAATTTCAATTATTTCTTAATGGTGTAATGAAAAAATAAGTATAAATAGATAAAATTATGGCGTAAGTAAAATTTTTCTAAAAAAAATAATTTTTTTAGGGTCACATTAAAGGAGACAAAGCCAGAGGCATATATACACCTTTCTCAACAGTGTCATAGATTGCTAAAATAATCTATTGATCAAATTTTCATATTTTTTGGTGAATATATACTTTCAGATTGATCCATCGGTCCAGAGACCATCTTGACGGAATCAACATTCTTGGTGGGTCCACTTACATATATATATATATATATATGAGGAATGAAAAAGAAGGTAGAGAAAGATGAATTGTGATTCAAGTAAGCGTGTCTTTTGAGCCTTAAATTTGCAGTTTCTTGTCGAAGTTTTGTATTAATAATTAGCCAAAGGAGAACTACGAGAAACATAAGCAACGATTTGATGCAATTAATAATTGACTTTTGGGTAAATTACAATAATCTCCACTAACAATTGTTCAAATTACACATAGTTTTGGGAACCACCTAAAACAGTCAAAATAAAAAAAAATTCAAAAATTCAAAAAGTCATTATAAAAAAGTTAACTATTTTTTTTAGTTTTCTGCATGTCTTTTCAAAATAATTAAGGGGTACTTACCAATTAGTCCTATTAACTAGACTTATTTACCTACAGGTCCTAACTAATAAATTTAACATTATAAAAATAAGAGAGTGATAAATTTATCACTAAAAATTTATTTATAAAAATAAGAGACTGATAAATTTATCACTATAAATTTATTCATAAAAAAAAAGACTGATAAATTTATCTTTATCACTTAATAAATTTATCAAATAGGACTTAATGGGTAATAAGTCTTCAAAGTAGGACCTATTGGGTAATAAGTCTCCAAAGTAGACAAATTATTTACACCTCTTTTAAAGTTTAGCTAAATTACAGACTCTCCCCTGAGATTTTAGAAATTACATCTCGTCTCCCGAGGTTTATATTCGATAACAATTTAAACTCTACCGTTAACTAAATGTTAAGAATGATTAGCTAACACCATCAAATATAAATTGATGGACGATATTGCCTCTGCTGAATTTTTTTTTATAAATCAACAAAATTTACAAAAGAATTACGTTAGATGGAAAAAAAATTAAGTTTTTGGAACCATGTTTGATTTATTATTTAGAAAAAAATTTCAGAATTTAAAAAAATAAAAAAAAAACTAATTTAATAAAAATAAATATGAAAAAATATATTTAATTTGTAAAAGTTATTTCTAACCACTCAAAAAATAAAATTATATAAAAATAATAATAATTTTCTATTTTTTATTTCTTAACCAAATTAATTTTTAGTCTTTTTTAAAAAACTTTAAAAATAAATTTCTAAAAATCAAACCAAACATATTCTAAGAATTTTTTAACAAGCCATTTCTTGTGTTTTTAACTTATTTAATTATTTGTTAATTTTATAATATTTTCACAATCTGACACTACAACAGATAAGAATTTCAGAGATCAATTTTTTTGATCTCTAAAAGTGAAAATTTTGTTGTAAAAGACATTTAGGGACTAATTTCTATCATTGTAAGGATAGGCGCTAAAAAGTTGCCATGTAAAGTAAAAAATAAGGCTTTTAGCGATAAAATTTTGAAAATGTCAATAATAAATAGACTTTTAGAGACAATAATTTGATCTCAAAATGGTTTATTTTTTGAAACAAAAAATTTGATCTAAAAAAGATAATAATTAATCACTAATGTTCAATTTTCGTTGCTAAAAATATAATGACACTTTTTCGCAACAAAAATATTTGGCCCCCTAAAAATAATTTTGTCCCTAAATTTTGGTCTCGAAAACCTTAATTTTTTGTAATGTGATAAGTGTTTTTCCATTTTCATTTTGCATTTCATAACTTATCTAAAAATGATAATTTAGCTAAATCTCAGGGGAGAATCTGTAATTTAGCTAAATCTCAAGGGAGTGAGATAATTTGCCCTTATTTGTCAAAAGGGCATTTTAGGCAATTTATAATATCCGTTAACGACGTTAATTGCGATGAGTAAAATGTAATTTTTGAAACCTCAGGAAGAAATCTGTAATTTCGTTAAACCTCAAGAGAGGTATAAGTAATTTTTTCTAATTAAAAAGTCAACTAAAATAACCATTTTCTAAAATAACTTAAAAATTAAGACACTTGGTCTAGTCATCGAAATTTAAAACTTTTAAGACAATTGAACACTATTTATTTTTGTCTATAAAGAATAACAATTTGAGAAACTATATTATCTCTGCCAGTATATTTATGTCTACTTATCTGCCTATCGGTTCTACCAGTTGTTGACGACGTTTTGGCGAGTCAACAGTTTTGGCGAGTTAATGGGGGCGGCTGACCCCTTTTTATTAGGTTGACCCATATCTTTAGTACCCTGTATATTAAAGGAAAAGTATGAAATTCACAGTATACACTGATGACACTACCATATTTGTCTAGTGTTTTACAGATCACTACTGATGAGAGTTTTAGCGAAACATGTGAATCCTTTGAAAACTCATGCAATAATTTCAAACGATGTCATTTTGAACAAAATGACCTTGTTTCGTTTTATTTTATTTTTGTTTTTTGAGGAGAGGGAGGGAGGAAGGAAGGGGGGATAGACAAAACATATCAAAATAAAGTGAAAAAAGAAATAGTCTTCCATCACCAATCCCCAAAATTGATTCATATTATCATTCAATTTTTTTTCTTGTCTTCCATATGTATATATATAGCACACCAAAATTTAAAAAAATAACAAGAATGAAAGAAAAAAATTCCAACAAAAGAATAAATGAATCTTCAAACCCCGAAGCAAAGACAATAGTGGTTGTGGTATTAGAATGATGGTTGACGTGGTTCATTGGGATTATGAACCTTGATGTAGATACTCCTTTGAAGGCCTGCCTGTGGTTCGCGTGCGACCTAACCAGGCCTAGAGCCCAGCTCAACCCGATTCCTTGGGCTAGAGGGGTTGTGCATTTCTGGCCCGAGCTTGACTTGTAAGCCCACGGCCTGACTTCTCCCAATCCGATCGATGTGCTGGCCTGGCCTGGCCCAACCCTACGCCTCCCAAGCAACGATCAACTTTCTAAAAAATACATCCAAACGATCATATGACCGTCCCCCCCTCCCCAATAGACACTTTTTTAAATATATATATATATATATATATTTGAACCCCTCAATCTTTTACTATGAATATACTCCTCCTAGGGATGGTCATTTTCTCCTGTCCTTCTCCGCATCCGCATCCGCATCCCTTGTCCTGTCCTGCATGGATTTTTCTTGCCCTAATTAAGAAGTGGAACGGGGACGGGTTTTGCTTCCCCCGCCTCGTTCCACCTTGAACCCTGCAATAATTTATTTATTTTTCATTATAATAATGTTAAAACACTAAAATATTATACTTAATATTAATTTTTATTCATTTATTTTCTATCTTATATAATATAATTCTCATTATTATAAATTATTATTCGTAATATACTAAATTATTGATAATTTTTATTTTTCAACTTATAAAATCATCAAGCCTCTTGCCCTGCACCCGCCCCACTTCTTTCACCCCCCGATTTACCTCGCCCCCAATATAATACGAGGCAAGAGCTGATTTCTATAAACCCGCCCCAAACCCAACCTGTGACCATCCCTAACCCCTCACTCTTTCATTTTTCTTCACAAACAAATCTTTTAACTCTCTCATCTCAATCAACTTTCAAGCCTCATTCTAAGTAGTAATTGCAATTGTGTAAAAAGAAACTTTTACCAGAAGAAACTAATTTTTATATTGCATTCGTCATTCGGTAACATTAATTATTTAAATTAATATTTATTTGGTACTCATTTTTACGTTAATTGTTAGTTAATATATATTACTTGTTTTAATTGATATTTATTAGTTACTCATTATTTTATTAATTGTTAGTTAATATATATTAATTTACTTGTATTAATATGGATCACAATGTTTTTGTTGATATTGATGAATATACACGATACACACAATATGAATCAGTTGATTCTCCTAATCCTCCTCATGTAACAACATTATCATCATCATCTAGGGGTCAATCTAGTGTGGGAACATTTTGAAAGAGTATTTGTAATTAATCCTAATAGTATAACTGTAACTAAAGAAAAATGTAAATATTGTACAAATTTACTTAGTGTTGCATCAGCAAAAGGCATTCTCTTCAGCATTTATAAAATCAACAACATGATATTAGAACTCAAATGCAATTAGAGAGGTCACCAACTGGTTATTTGTTTACATTTTTACATGATCATGTACGTGCACAAGATATGGTAGTTAATTATATTGAAAATGAATTATTTAACATTTTTAAAGATTTAAATGGAAGAATATGTTTAACATTTGATCTGTGAAAGTCAAATCAAGGTTTAGAATATCAATGCATCACTGAACATTATATTGATAATATTTGAAAATTAAATAAAAGAATAATTTCATTTAATTTAGTTGAATTTCCATACACTGGTAAACAACTTGGGATAGAAATAAGGAATTTATTATCGGAGTGGGCTTTACAAAATGAAACATTTACCATTAGTTTAGATAATACAACATATTACAATCAGACTATACTGCATCTTAAATCAACTTTACAATTGCCTCTTAGTGGTGATTTATTTCATATTCATTGTTGTGTTTTTATTTCAAATTTCATTGTTAAAGAAACTATGAATGCATATGAGGATTTGTAACTATAATAACACAAACGATTCTTATTATAAATAGTTCTATTCAATGAATTTCAGCATATAGAAAAGTATGCCTACTAGAAAGTATGAAATTTAGAAAATTAGCTTTAGATGTAGACACCAAGTGGAATTCAACATATAATATGTTAAAGGTGGCTTTAAAACAAAGAAAAGTAATAGATTTATTTTTTGAAACAAATAAAATAACAGGAGTATTGAAACCCACAGAAGATGATTGACTCCACGTAGCCTTATATAAAGATTTTCTAAAACAATTTCATCAAACAATAAAATTATTTTCTTATATATATACCTACTTCATGATTTGTTTTACATAT
The DNA here is from genome assembly GCA_030407325.1 of Camellia japonica. Lineage (NCBI taxonomy): Eukaryota > Viridiplantae > Streptophyta > Magnoliopsida > Ericales > Theaceae > Camellia > Camellia japonica. The sequence goes on from JAPPVO010000003.1 coordinate 102,475,441, forward strand.
TCTAGCAAATATAATAGTAGTTTTCATAAATTATATGTCTGTTGAATATTATGCCACGATTATTACTGCAATGAAGGACAAATTTGATAACTATTTTGATTCTTTTAGATTTGGCGATTGTAGTTAATCCTAAGGGTAAAGACATTGGTTTACAAACTTTTTTACATTTTATTTTTGCTGATGAAAAATAATTTGATCATATTATTGAAATACTGCATAAATTATTTCAAGAATATAAGGATATTGTAGTTGTAAATAGACCACCTAAACACACTACACCAACCTCATCTTGTGGTGGAAGATTAAATATTTTTTCAACAACAAAAACTAGAAGAATATCTCAAAATGCGAGTGTAAGTTATTTTGAATTACAATGTTATTTGGATAACTCACATGTGTTGATGATAAAGATGATTTTAATATTTTGGATTGGCAAAAACAAAATGAAAATATGAGGCCTGTGCTTGCACAGATGGCTCGTGATATATTAGCCATTCTTGTTTCTACAGTGACTTCTAAATCAACTTTTAGTGCAAGTGGATGAGTATTGAGCGATTACCGCACTAGACTTGCACTCGAAATGGTTGAGGCACTTATGATAATGAGAGATCATTTGTACGCAAGCGCCAAAAGACAAGATTATTAAAAAGGAGAGAATTCAAGGCAATTTGAACGACATATCATTGGGTTTCCCGAATGATTTGAACGACATATTCTGCTTTGAGCCACCATTCTGGAAGTGACACGTGTCCCTCTACATGTACCGTGTACTATTTGTTTGGCACAACCGCCTCAGTGAGTGCACTTGCGGCGGGAGTGTTTGCTGCTGCTACTCGCCTTCTTAGCGTGAGCCTAGGCAAGTGCACTTGCGGTGGTAAAAACCTTGCCGCTGCACTTACCTTCTTAGCTTAGTTTGGCCAATATGTGCCTTCTTAGACTTCATAGCCTACTATCGGCTATGTTCGTGTTCACCTCAGAAAAACCTCCACCCTTAGCCACCTAACCACAAACTCCCCAGCTTCCTAGGGTAAAGGCCACAACCAAGCTTGCTATCAGCCATGTTGTGCCTTAGTACCAAGCCCAAGGGGGCTTCTTTAAGTCCTGCCCGTGCGGCTAAGGCAGGTCCATGACCTGGGTAATGGAAATGGAGTCCCTTACACTTTGGCTACCCTCCTCTCATCTTCGTGGGGTTGCTGCGGTATACTAGTTTACCTTTTGGCCTGCTATTAGCTCTAACTAGTGAGATATGGGACCTACTATCAGTCCTAGGCCTGATATTAGCCTTTATTTGCGAAGGCGAAACTTCTCCCAAAGGCTGCTATCACCTTGGTGGGGTGTCTCCCTTCGTAAGTTAGTTGTGGCGATTGTCATAGTTGCGACGGCTATAGTTGTTGCGGTGGCCATTTCCTGTTGCAAGTTCAGATGGCACTCCCGACAATACTTGGAATGGTGCTACGGTAAAGTGCTTCAGCAACTTGTGAGCTACAAGTGTTGCCTCCATAACTTTAGTTACTTCGGTTTTCTATTTCCCTCAGCGATGTTGAAGTAGCGACGAAACCAAAAATACTGGAGATGGCGGTTTTAAGGCAAAGTGCCTCAGTAACTTTGATCGCTGCAAGTAGTACCTCTACAACTTGACTTAGACACTTTCTTCGTGGAGTTTGTTTGGATCCTTGGCGGGTCGGACTTGTTTTGGCCCATTTGTTGGCCTACTTCCCTTGGGCTTTAGCCCATACTCCTTTAGTCATTCTTGGTCGCCTTAAAGATGTGACCTCAGCACTTAGGCCTATACTCAATTTGGAGTTTAATTTTTAACCCTCTACATTTGCCCCTTGTGCACGTGGGGACACGCCCTTTGTTTCCCGCGCGTGCATGACACCAGCAAGTAACCTAGGGGTTGTGTCGGTTGGGTTAGAAGTTGCGCTGGTTTCTTGTAGGGTCATGATGACTCTGAAAAGGTGTGTTTCACTGATGGGTCATAATGGTTCTGGGGAGGCGTGTTGGCACCCCTTTGCTGCTTTCTTTATAAATAGACCCCTTGGGTCCATTGGTCCCCCACTTCCAACAAATCCCATCTTCTTGTCTTTTCTCTCTCTAATCTCCATCTTCCAAAGTTTTCTCTTCTTTTTTTTATTCATTTTTCATGGCCACCACCAGGTTCTTAGCCGACAGGGCTGTCCCACCCCACTCTGAATGGAGGAGGGCTCCTTATTTCGGGGGGCTCGCTAACCCATTTTGGAAGGTAGTTGAGTCGTGTACCCCAAATGCTCCTCTTTTGGAGGAACCCTTGCTTCCTTTCGGCGAAGCCTTTTTGGACGACGCCAACATGGTCAACCCTGCGTCGGTTTTACGATTCCAAGTCAAGCGCGATGACTTTCCACATTTTTACATTTACTATCGCACTTATTCGGGCCCTTTAGTTGACTGGCCCCTTTGGTTGATGACATCTTGGCAGATGATGACTTCTCGTGGCGTTTGAAGGATGTCTGCCTCTTCAACACTATTTTGGTTTCGAAAGAGTTGTCCATTCGAAAAGTTTAGAGTAATGCCGATGTCATTGTCTCTCATTGGAGTCGTGAGACCCACACCTTCGTTCTTGCTTGGGGGGAGGTGACCCTGACTTTGGAAGATGTTGTTGTACTGTTGCGCCTCAATGCCCACAGGGACTCTATTTTTGACCCTTCATCTCTCACTGTTGCGGAGCAGACCGCAGTTATTGCCCTTCAAGGTGCCTTCCAAGAGGCACGAAAGTGTGGTTCTTGGTACAACCCCAAGACTAGGGAGTTATTGTAGGAGAGGCCAAAGAGAGACAAGACAATATATCTCTCTTGGCTAAAAACACTTCTTCAAAGACATGCAGCCACTGGTGGGTGACATCACCGAAGGCAATCGCGAATCTATAGTTGGCTCGGGTTACCATAACAACTTGTATCTTGCTGCTTTTGTCAGCTACTACATCTCTTTCTTTGTTCTCTCCAGTAATCCCGCTGAAAGTATCAATCCATTGGTATTTCTTCTTGCTGTTAAACTTTGCAGCGGTGATCAGATCCCTTTGGCCTCTCTCTTCTTGGGAAATCTATACTTTCGTCTCGATCTTATTCATACAGACATGGAGGTCCATGGGCCGTTATGATGTGTGGAGTTTTGTGCATACTCAGTTTCTAATCGCCTTTTTTTTCCTGTCCATGGGTCCCACTCCCAAGGAGCATGAGCCCTTTTATACTAAAGAGGTCCTAGATGCAGAGGGTCATCCCATCCTAGATGCAGAGGGACGGGTTGTCACAAGATAGACACGCAACTCTTTTCCCTGCATCTCCAGATGGTCTGGCGGCAGTACCAATAGGCCTTTCATAGATTACATTGATCGCTTGGAGGATTGTGTGTTCGACCTTTATACTAAGACTTTCCCAGGTGCTTCAGATGTTCTCTTCTACTTTTTAGAGGTTTGGCACATCGACCATTTTGTTGAGGACATTTCAGCAACTCTTCTGGTGGTTGCCATGATGGGACTTGGATGTTTGCTGATATGGAACGAGGAGGGCATGTCTAGTGTCGTCTACTGACCAGATAGAGTTCTCAGGAAATTCAGCATGGATTAAGGCATTCCACACATGCGTCTTCCTTAGACAGACTTCTATTTGAGCTTCTATCAGTTCACCCATGATCATACTCCCCTTCTTATAGATGGTTTGGGTGTTATAGAGCTTCTTTCGCTTGGGAGAGAATGTGCTTTCACCCCAAGCAACATGTTGTATTGGCATCGCAACCTTAATTCCTTGTTCAATTTTTGTAACAGTGACCCAGTGGTCCCTGCTGTGGAACCTATCTCGCAACTTGACTTATCTCTTCGTCTTCCTTCTGGTCGTGGAAAATAGACCAGTTTATTTTGCCGCTTCAAACTACTATCTTTACCTACCACAGAGGAACCCCCTTTGGCTGAGGCGATGCATGTTCAGCCTTTACAAGTCTCTCCCTCCTTATCAGTGCATCAGTGAGAATGATGTATGCTTGGCTAAGGACAGCCTGAGGAGCGGTGGCATCAGTTGATGAGGCCCATGCCTCGCCATCTAGGAAGAGACTTCGAGCGGTACCAACACTTGACATGTTCTGCATTCTTTTATATGAACTTTTGTCCTCATTCTAATGATTACATTGCCTTATTCTTTTAAGGACTTATTGGCTTCAGGGCGTAGTATTGCTTCGGCCGCCTCATTTTTGGGCCCCGAAGGCCCTTTGACCGTTATTGGGCTTTCCTCTGACTCAGATGATGATGACTACCTTCCTATTGCTTCAAGGGTCACCAGACTTAGAACTGTAGACTGGTACCTTTAGAGGCTGAGGAAGAATCAGTTGCTGGGGCAGAAGCACTTGCTGAGGTCGAACAAGTTGCTGAGGCTGAGCCAAACATAGAGACTGAGCCAGTTACAAAGGGTGGTGATATGGAAGAAGACCATGATATCCCTCCCTTTGAAAGTGAACAAGTCTCCCCTGTCGTAGAAGTTGCAGAGGGCAACATGCCTATTGAGGGTGTTGATGCTCCAAACACTGCTGATCTTGTACATTTCGACCATTTATCTGTTGGCAGTGAGGACTTCGTCCCCAAAACTCCAAGAAAGGAGTGTGGAGTAAGGGAGCCGCTCGAAGTTGAGCCACACCAAACAGAGGCTGGATCAAGGAACTCTTCTCACTCTAGTCAGTTCCCTCTAGTTCAGCATACTACAACTTCAAATGTCCCAGTTGCTAAGGAAAATGAAGATGTAGCGGCTACTCCCAAGGTGGGCCCTCTAATTTTGGCTCAACTTGCAGAGGAAGCTGCCAATGTGACCACTCCTTGTGCTACTATTCCCGCTGGTACTTCTGACCCAATTGCCTCAGGAACTTCTGAGCAACTTGCTGATCTGTACCCCACTCATTTTCCTGAAGTGCCAGCTAATCTTGGGGTATCACAAGACTTTTATACTGGGATAGACACCACCATTGTGCCATATTTGAACATTGAGGATTATTATATAGATGACCTTTTCTCGGAGCGGTGGGGCGATTGAGGCAGTTTTGGTTTATCTCAGGAGATCAGCTTGCCTGGCCACCTCCCAACATCCACTCACTCCAATGCTGCTAGGCAGTCATCTTTAAGAGAGGTTTGTCATTTCCAAAACTTTGGCCGCTCTGCAAGTCTTCTTTCTATAGTTCAAGCTGGCAGCTGTATGAGAGAGTCCTCACAGCCTTCAGCAAGGGTTGCTTTTTTGAGCTATTGGGTCTCCGCTGAAGCTGGTCTCATCCTTGTCTGTATTTAGGCGTTACACTCTAGCACCTTCACTTCTTTCAATGTGCCAGACCCAACGGTGTAGGCAGTTTTAATCGTGAACTTGCCACAAAGCATATTCTGATAACCTCTGGCAAGTTTGTAGAGAGTGCTGAGGCAAATCTTAATGGCTTCGAAAGAAATGGCTTGGACTTGTCATAGATGAGGGTTAGGTTCCAAGCAGTTGATGGCTTCCTTGAGCATGCGGATAATATGGCCATGATTGCCTCCTTGGAAAAGACCATCAGAGACTGTGAGGGTACCTTAGAGCAGCACCGCCAGAACCTAGCTCGGTTCAAGGAGAAGAACTCCGCTCTTGTCACCCAACTACCTTAAGATGTGACTTTGATGGACTCCCTGATGAAGGGTTTAATTTGATGTATTTGTGACTTTGCTATGATTTCTTCCTCCTCTTTTTCTATTGTTGCGCTTGCGACACCTTTTCCTTTCTTCTTCTTTGTTACAACTTCTTTTCAAACATTATGATCATGTTCTGGAAGTTGACTTTTGTGAAAGTATGGATGTTTCATAGCGTTCTTTGAGTTTCATTTCATTGCTCTCTTTACATTGCTTTTACATAGCTTCTAAATATAAGCAAAACTCTTGCCATGAACAAAAATTCATCATGACTAAGTTTTTACATGGATAAAATTTCACTAAGTATGGAAAACTTTCTTCACACTAAGTGTTTACAAGAGTAACATGTTTACTAAGTGTATGATACTTTCTTTACATTTTGCTTTGGAAATATTAACAAGAGAAATTTACAACTCTTTTCTGGACAAAAAGAAATCAAGGGAAGTATTCCTTTACATACATGGCATTGATATGGCCAGTTCTGAACCCGTCATCTACTCTTGTCAACTTGTAATACCCACTGCTTCTTGCCTCAGCAACTTTGTAAGGGCCTTCCCATCTTGGTGAGAACTTGGGGATTGGTTACCCCTACATAATTGCGTCCACCGTCTTCCATACCATGTCCCCCTCGTTAAACACCCTGTGTTAAACAGACTGATTATAAGTGTGGGCTATGGACTAATGATACTTTTCCATTGCCCGCGAAGCCCGATCTCTTTTTTCTTCGGCTGCCTCTATGTCGTTCCTCGTGGTATCTGGAACTAAGTGTGCAGACATAGTCATTCTTGCTGAGGCTACTACTAGCTCAATTGGTAACACAACCTTAGATCCATACACTAGGGAAAATGGGGTTGCCTGGGTTGGCTTCCTCTTTGATGTTCTGTATGCCTAAAGTGCTATGGAAAGTTGTTTAGACCATGTGCCCCTTGCTTCATCCATCATTTTACTCAGTATTCAGATGAGGGTTTTGTTAATTACCTTAGCTTGTCCATTCCCTTGAGGATAATGTGGAGTAAACTTGTGATGCTTGATTTGGTAGGTTTCCAGCAACCTTCCAACATGGTGAGTTACAAAGGGAGTTCCATTATCAACAACATCACTTTGGGTATGCCAAACCTACAGATGATGTTTTCCTCGATGAAGTTGACCACTCCTACTTCGTCTGCTTTCCTCATTGGTATAGCCTCTACCCACTTGGTACTAACTTTAGTCACTGCAAGTATCCATCTGTGGACTTTGGATTGTTGCGCTATAGGACCTACCAAGTCAAATGCCCAAGTATGAAACAGGTAGAGGGTCTTGATGTTGTGTAGCTTAACTGCCGGTACAGGTATCAAGTTCCTAAACTTCTGATAGGACTGACATCTTCTTATAAAGTTTTTAGCATTTTTTTCCATTGTCGGCTAGTAGTAGTCGAGGTGGATAAGGTGTCCATATAGTCACTGCCCTCATTGATGCTTTACCTTGTGGGCTTCCCTCAGCACTTCGTTTGCCTTAGTTTTTGATAAACACGCCAAAGGTGACCTTTCAAAGCTTATTCAATATAGCTTGCCTTGGTCAAGGGAGAAGCAGAGGGCCCGCCTCTTAACTCTAATTGCATTAGCTTTGTTCTTAGGCAGTGTGCTATTTCCAAGGTAGTCAATATATGGCTATCTCCATTATTCACTGCTTAAGAAATGGGTTTCCTCTTCCGTAGATGGGACTGACATTTTGCACATTGCCTCTGTAACTCAGTACTTTCCTTTTCTATCTCTGCTAGTAATACCTTTCCTTCTGTAACTGTCAGTATAGATTGATATCTCTGTCTCCACAAGACTTAGCATGGATCTTCTTAAGTCTATAAGCTACTTCTTCTCTATCAACGCACCTTGCTAACAGGTTGTTGGGACCATAGAAGTATAACTCTCCTCTGAGGAGCAGGAATGATGCAAGTTTTGCTGGTCTGATTGTTCCTTGGTCTATTTTCAATTGTTGGATTATATTTGTTTTCCACTCCTCAGCACTTTGCTATGTATGTTCTTCGGCTAACACTCTTGGTGTTATTCTTTTCTTGATGACGATGGCTATACTATCATCTGGTATATCCACATTTGCCCCCAGTGTAGCCAAGGCATTGGGGAAATGGTTGTGTGTTCGAGGGGTATACTGGATTTGGACATCATCAAACTGAGTGAGCAACTTCTGAACAATGGTACGATATGGGGCCAAAAGAGGTTCCTTTAATGTGAAATCACCCAGGGTTTGCTTGACAACTAACTTGGAGTCGCCCCAAATTTTCAGCTTGTAGAGGGCTTTCTTTTGGGCAGCAATCAAACCTAGTATCAGCACCTCATATTCAACTTCATTGTTTGAACATTCAAAGTTAAGCTTATATGATAAATGAAACTTCTCCCCCTCCTGACTAGTGAGTGTTATGCCAGCTCCACCTTTTCCAGCCCTAGAGGCTCCATCAATTTTATGTCCCAATAAGTCTCAACTGCAGTTGCTGAGATATGGACCTCACCAGGTAAAGGTACCTTTCCAGGTTCATGTTCACCAAATGGGAATTGTGCTAGCAAGTTTGCAAGTGCTTGGCTTTTAATAGCCTTGGGGGTAATGCAAGCGTTGTCATATTTTGCTAGAGCCAAGAGCCATCTTGCCATTCTTCCATTTAGAGCAGGCTTGCTTAGTAAGTAGCGGGCTGGATCACTTTTGGTCACAACTTGGATTGGGTGTGCCAAAAAATAGTGGCGCAACTTCTGCACTGTGAAGATTAAGGCCAAAAAATGCCTCTTAATTGGGGTATACTGTGATTCAACACCATTGACTTTGTGACTGATGTAATAGACTGGCTTCTCAACGCCATTTATGTCTTGAACAAGTAAAGCCCCAATAGACCGAGGTGTAGAGGTAAGGTACAGTAGCAAAGGCTTTTTAGGTTGTGGGGCAATCATTGTAAATGGCGAGGTAAGTGTTTTCTTTAACATATCAAATGCCTGTTAGTGTTCTTGTAGCCATTCAAAATTATGATTCCTTTTCAGCGGTGTCCCAAAGTAGAAGGTTATCTCAGCAAGGGCTGGAATGAACCTCCTGAGGTATGACACTTTGCTTAGGAATTTCTTAAAGGCTTTTTGAGAGTGTGGCAGTGGCATCTCTATGATGGACTTGATCTTTTCCTCGTCTAACTCGATACCATGTTGGTGTACCAAGAAACCACGAAACTTTCCTAGGGTAACTTCGAAGGCACACTTGAGGGGGTTCATCTTCAGACAGAATTTGTGACAACTCTGAAAAACTTTTTCCAAGTTGCAGAGGTGCCGATTTACTTCGGTAGACTTTACTACTAGATCATCAACATACACTTCTACTTTGTGATGTAACATATCGTGGAATACTACATCATAGCCTGTTGATAGGTTGCCCCGCATTTTTCAAACCGAAGGGCATCATTGTATAGAAAAAATTTCTTAAGGGTGTTCTGAAAGCTGTCTTTTTTGCATCTTCTGGTGCCATTTTTATCTGGTTATAACCAATGAACCCGTCTATGAAAGTGAACATCTAATGGCCTGCAGTAGAATCAACAAGTGTGTTGATATGGGGTAATGAAAATTCATCTTTCGGGCAGGCCTTGTTCAGGTCACGAAAGTCTACGCAAACACTGATCTGGCCATTATTCTTCTTTATAGGCACAATATTTTCTAGCCAAGTCGGGTACTGTATAGGCTCAATAAACTTGGCCCTCTGTAACTTTTCTACCTCTTTCTTAATCTTTGCTTCAAGGTCGGGGTGGTACTTTCGAGCATGCTGCTTTATCGGTTTAGAGTTGGAAAAAGTGTCAAGGTGATGAGTGACAAGAGATGAGTCCAGGCCAGACATCTTGTCATATGTCCAAGCGAAGACATCATTGTACTGCTTCATTAGTGTTATCAATTCTGCCTTAGTTGCTAGAGCCATTGTATCGCTGATAAACACATGTTTGCTCTGCATTGGCAAGTCACTAAGGTTTACCTCAACAAGTACTTCCTGCTGCGGTTTGGGCCTATCTTCCATGCACTCAGGCGCGGGTTCAGGAGTCTTCACCACCCCTTATTGGGACTCGTTGCCATCACACGTGTTGGGCTCGAGGCCATCCTACCAGGGTATGAAGTCTGGCCTCCAAGACCATCAGGGGTAGTAAACTGTCTTGCCACTTTCACGCACTTTAACAATCTTTGGCGAGGGACTTGTGGACTTGCTGCTCCTCTTTTGCCCACTACTTTCTGAAGTAGCCTCTGCATCTTGAATGTTTTCCCACTTTGGCAACTTTACCCCTACAACTTTGCCAGTCCTTGGGGTTTCATCTGCTGACAACTCAGTAAAGAAGACTACATCGGAATAGTGGGCCTCCTGTACCCCAAATGGCTTTTCAAACACATTTATGGTCACTGTCACCTTCCTAACTTTGCCTTCACACATTGGTGATAACTCGACGGGATAGCCCCATATCGGTGCATCCAAGCTTTGCCAAGTATCATGTGGTAATTTATGTCTGTTCGATCACATGGAACTTAGTTGCAGAGCGGATCTCGCTAATTGCTAAGTCCACTACAACATGGCCCTTAGTAACCACCAAAGCCCGTGACAGTAATGGGTTGGCAGACCATCCTGGACTCTGGGATATCGGCTTTCGCAAATGTGTCGGTAGTGATGATGTTTATGGATGCCCCGCTATCAAGGAAAGCATGCATGCATTCTACATCATGGATGTAAACTGTGATAAAAAGAGCATGGTTATGGGGAAATGGGTATGCTCTGTCTGCTTCTGAAAAGGAAATGGCCCTATAGTTTTCCTGAATACACCGAGGTACATATTCCTTAGCCTCAGCAACTTCAGTATGATGCACTTCAAAAATGTTGATGAGGGCCTTTGTTGCTTCCAACCTGGCAGCTTGCTCAGCCCTAGCTGGTCAAAGAAGGTACGAAACTTAATAGAGTTTTCTAAGGCCTGAGCATGAGTATTCTCTGTGAGTTTTGCCTTTGTAGGTATTGTCTTAAGGAGCTGGCCCATTGCGATTTCTTTTAACTCATCATACTAGGATGCCATGTGTACTTGATCGCGCACAGGCCCAAGATACCCAATCATATGTACATTATTCCCCTTCTCCTTGTGTTTGGGATAGAGGTCTTTTCTCACATCACGATTACCGGTATCTTTGAACTTCAGCTCATTTGCAACAACTTTTTTCTTGAAGATACTTTTCAAAGTCCAATAGTCTCTAGTAGGATGCCTAGTGGCTTGGTGGTAGACACAATAATCTGGGCTTTCTTTGTCTTTCTTGGTTGGGGGAACATCAACCGGAGGTAAAGTAAGTTCACCATTGGCTACCCATTCTTTAACCAATGCTTTAATATTCTCGAGATTGTAAGGATATGGGTTTCTGTCCTCTTAACTCTTCCTCTTCCTAGAGGACGACGCCTCTCCCTGTGAACGACTCCCTCATGCGAAGGTTACCTCAGCAACTCTGCTACTGCAGGAATAGTGGTGACTATTGTGAGATCTATGCAAAGGACCTGTGGTACTAAGGTTCCTAACCTCCTCAATCAAGGCCAAAAAGGTAGGCAGATTATGGTTCACCAAGAAAATTTTGTAGTCACGTATGGCACCCTCCACACATATGCTGACTGAGTGGGCCTTATCTACTGATTCATGATAGTCAATGGCTTTATCCTGGAAGCTCTTAACATAGTCTAGTATATCTTCACCTTCTTTTTGGATATCTCACCCAAGTGTGAGGGTTGTGACTTTCTCTTAGACTTAAAAGAACTTTGTGTGGAACTTGTTCACCATCTCCTCCTAACTCTTGATCGAGTTGGGAGCCAAGTTCACATACCAGCTATAAGCTCTTTTAGTAAGTGATTTGGAGAACTCTTGAAGGTGCAGAGGGTGGTCACTACTATGGACACCAAGAGTTTCAATGAACCTCACCACATGTTCTCTGGCATTTCCTTGCTTCCTATTAAACTTAAAATTCTTGAGTACTGTATACCTAGTTGGGTATGGCATGGCCAGTATCTCTTGGGAGTATGGGGGCTTCACATCTGGATCTGGGAAAGATGGTAGCTATTTCTTGCTACGCTCTTGCTTGAGCATAGCTTGTACATCGGCAAGGGTAACAAAGTGAGTGGGCTGAACCAGTAGCCTTACCGTTTGCCTGAGGTACCGCCGGAGGTACTTGGATCGGAGCTTGATTCTTGGGAAACGGATTAGGCACTAGATTTGGGACTGCTATAGGTGGAGGCACTTGCGCTGGGGCTGGACTAGATGCTGTAGCCATGATAGCTTCGGTGAGAGTTTGTAAAGTTGTCAAGATCTCCCTCTGCATGTCCTGAAGTAACTGGACTACTTTAACTACAACACTGTGGTCATGGTCCTCAACATGTGCTGTTCTGCCATTAGAAGAACCTTGCTGCCGGACTTGCTACTGAACTTCATCCTCTGTCATTTTTTCCAGTGAAGTATGTAAACTACTGCGGGTATGAACCATCAACAAAGCAGCCTCCCTAGTTGAGTCGCCAGAAATGTAGAGAGGTTCGAGGTTAGGAAGATGATTAGAGAGGCAAAACTATGCTAATGGTCCAGCAATGGTGGAATGGCTGGAGAATGAGCAGCAACAACTGTATGGGAAATTAGAGAGTGAGTAGCTAGATAAGGGTGAAGCAAGTGACTCAAGAAAAAGACAATGGTAGTGCATAAATTGGCAGCATCTCCCCCAAATCCGTAAAAATTGCCTCAACTTGGGCTGGAAAATGGGTCCTATTAATAGGCTTTTCCTTGGTGCCAAGAGGACACCAAGTAGCCAATAGAGAGAAGCCATGTGTCCTAGAGGATCATATGGAATATTCTGTTTTGAGCTACCAAGCTGGAAGTGACACGCGTACATCTACATGTACTGTGCACTATTTATTTGGCACAACCGCTTCAACGAGTGCACTTGCGGCAAGAGTGTTTGCCACAACAACTTGCTCTCTTAGCATGAATCTTACAGACGCCTCAGCGAGTGCACTTGTGACGAGAGTGTTTGCTGTTGCAACTCGCCTTCTCAGCGTGAGCCTCGGCAAGTGCACTTGCAGTGGTAAAACCTTGCCGCTACACTTGCCTTCTCAGCTTAGTTTGGCCAATACATGTATTCTCAGGACTTCATAGCCTGCTATCAGCCATGTTGGTGTTCACCTCAGTAAAACCTCCATCCTTAGCCACCTAACCACAAACTCCCCAACTTCCAGGGTAAAGGCCACAGCCAAGCCTGCTATCAGCCATGCTGTGCCTTAATACCAAGCCCAATGGGGTTTGCTTAAGTCCTGCCTGTGCAATTAAGGCAGGTCCATGACCTGCGTAATGGAAAGACAGTCCCTTACACTTGGATTACCTTACTCTCATCTTTGCGGGGTTGCCGCGGTATACTGGTTTACCTTTGGGCCTACTATCAGCTCCAACCAGTGAGATATGGGACCTGCTATCAGTCATAGGCCTGTTATCAGCCTTTATTTGTGGAGGCGAAACTTCCCCCAAAGGTTGCTATCACCTTGGTGGGGTGTCTCCCTTCGCAAGTTAGTTGCGGCGGTTGTAGTTGCTGTGGTGGCCATTTCCCATTGCAAGTTCAGATGGCACTCCCGACAATACTTGGAATAGCGGTGCTAAGGTAAAGTGCTTCAGCAACTTGTGAGCTTCAAGCGTTGCCTCCACAACTTTAGATGCTTCGGTTTTCTATTTCTCTCAGTGACTTTGAAGTAGTGGCATAATCGAATACTGGAGATGGCGGCTTTGTGGCAAAGTGCCTCAGTAACTTTGACCGCTGTAAGTAGTACCTCTACAACTTGACTTAGACACTTTCGTTGTGGAGTCTGTTTGGATCCTTGGCGGGTCGGACCTGCTTCGGCCCATTTGTTGGCCCACTTTCCTTGGGTTTTAGCCCATGCTTCTTTAGTCATTATTGGTCGCCTTAAAGAGGCGACCTCAGCACTTAGGCCCATACTTAATTTGGAGTTTAAATTCTAACCGTCTACAGTGAGGCTATGAGTGTTTAGGTGCAAATCCAACCCAAATTGTGCTTATGTAGAGGAGTTTGTGATCTTAATCCTTTCATGTTCACCACTTTGCTGACTATGTATGGGGAAGCAGAAATGCAGTCGAAGTTGTTTGACTGCTCGAGCGGTCATTTGTGCGCTCGAGCGAAGAACAGGATCATTGAGTAGTCATTTGTGCACTCGAGCGAAGAAAATGATCATCCAATACTTTTGTAAAGTGCTTGAACTTCTGGGAAGAAAGTTTTACCGCTCAAGTAGTCGGTCTATATGTTTCATACTGCCTTTACTCATATCACTTGAGCAGTGAAGTGTGCGCGCGAGCGATCTTCACGATCCAGTTTACTATAAAATGCGTTGTTTGCTCATTTTAGTTTTTGAACTGTCCATATTTTTATAGAGGAAGAAAAAACAAAATGTTTTATATTGGAAGCTATTTTATATGAGTTTCCTTAGTATATAGAAGGTGATCGATTTATCAATGATCTACATATTGTCAAACATTAAGGGTTGTTCTTTACTTCGTTCACAAAAGAGAGAGTTGTTCTTTCGGTGGATTTCGGAGAACTTGAGTCTGAAGCTTTGGTGGATTCCAGAGTAGCTCATCGTCATGGATTCAACATCTGCATTGTGGATTCAATGTTAGGTAAGATAATTCCAAGGTGAAGACGGTTGTAGAAGAGGCACATTAGGGTTGGTTCAATTCAGGCATGGATTCGCTAGGTAATTGAGAGTACACTTATGTAATTCCTTTTTGTCTTCTTAGTGGATTATTTTGTGGCTTTTACCCATGATTTTTTTTAAAATATTTTTTTTATCACAATTGGAGGCGCTTTAATTGTGATTTTTTTTTTCACATTAAATCATTGTGCCAATTTGTCTTTAATTGTTTGATTGAGATTGTTATTCATTGTTTAAAATTGAAATATAATCACAAATCAGTATCTCAAGTATTTTGGATTTTTCAACTATTAATAATCTATATCAACAATTTATATTTATTTTATTTTCAAATAAGAGTTATTATTTCAATTGTATCATTTTTTTTTGGATATGTTTATTGTATTTTTTGGCCTTAAAAAAAAAATTCGGCCCAACAAATCTAGACCCGAGGCCTAAATTTCAATGGGCTTGGAACTGAGCTGCGATTCCATACAAATGGGCTAGCCCGAAATATAGTAAGAGCCCGATAGACCGTGGTTGAGAGAAAATTATACCGTTACTCATCGGCTTTCATTGAGCAATAGTTCTTCAATGATCGGTATCTATGGAGCTCATGGGGTTGCAATATCAAGTGGTAGAGGCTATAGTGGTAGAAGGTTTCAAAGGCGACGGGTTGTCGCAGCGGGTAGAGTTCATGTGTTGGTACATGATTAAAGGAAGATGGGGGGCCGCGATCACGGCAACAATGGAGCATCTCATTGTTGATAGTGATTGAAGATATAGGGTCTGGCTATTTGGCATCTACATCTCAACACCAATTAGGGTTTTGGGGTTTTGCATTTAGAGATAACCCTAAGGGTTGTGGCTGGTGGTGAGGGTGGAGGAACGGGTGGCCGTCAATCGACAACGATGGGGGTTAGTAATGGAAGACGTTCTCTCTCTCTCTCTCTCTCTCTCTCTCTCTCTTACACACACACACACAATTCTCTTCATTTTGTTTTGTTTTTGTTTTTTTATTTTTCTCTTCAAGCAAAATGATGACGTCGTTCATTCAGAAACTATTGCAAGAATACTTCAGAGATAAGTATTTTAGAGGATCCGAACACTTTAATGAAATGCAATTTAAATATCAAGAGATGTCGATGTAATTTTTACAATTTTGATTTAGAATTTAAAACAAGCCCCATTTAAATATGTTTCATTATTAAGTTTTATTTTGTTATTTTTTATTTTATAAAAGTTTATATAATGGCACCGTTTGGGAAGTGGTTTTATGGGTTTTTTTAGCTATTTTAGTCACAAAAGACAAAATAGACTATTTTAACTACAACAAACAAAACATCACATCCAACTCATAATCATTACACTCTTCTCTTACAAAAAAAAGTCAAAAAATCAAAAAGCCCTTCCCAAACCAACTTTTTAACCCTGGCTAAAATAACCATAAAAGTCAAAAACTAACCCACTTTCCAAACCAACCCAATATAACTTTCCTATCCTAAAATTTAAAGAAAAGCACTTGCACCTTGATTTTAATAGGCCACACCTACTTGATAGCGCTTGATAGCGCTAGCGACTTTTCTCAAGTCACTAGGCTCTCTCTCTTCTCTCTCCTAAATCATTACAACTAGTGGGCTGTATATGCATCCTCCAATATCAGTGGACAAATGATTTTTCCCCTAATTTCTATATGTATCTTATATTATGTGCACGTGTAAAATTTGACATATTTAAAAAGTAATAATAAATTTATTTTTTTATTAATATTTTAAATATAATGAGTTGTATATATAATATTTTAGAAGTATTCAATACAAAAGTAATTGGTAAGGGTAAAAAAAATGTTTAAACTAAATAAATTAGGAATTGGGTGGCTATTATGCATTCCGTATAACAGTCACTATTATATAGTCGTTTCAGCCCACTTTAGATTCTTTTTTTATAATTTGAACCGTTCTTACATGGCAAGCACTTTAGTCTCATTTGCCATTTTCCTAATTTCTAATTATTTATTATTTTTCAAAAAAAGATGACCCAAAAAAAAAAATGAGATAGAAAATATTAAGTTAAACATAAAAAAGAATATAACTATGAGAAGATAACTAAGAATATTTTTTTAACTAATCTATTTCTACTCATAACTAATCTATCTATCTCTCCATATTCTGCTCAATGTAAAAAAAAAAAAAAAATTATATTTTTTACATGGACATAAATAAATAAATAAAGCTATGGAAAGATAAATAAGAATATTTTTTAACCAATCTATTTCAGTATTATAATCAGATAAGTATTAACATAAGATAATATTGATTTTTTAATTTTAAAAACAATATCCTTTAAAAACCAAATAATTGATTGAAAGGAAAAAATATTAAAATAGAAAGGAAAAAATAAATATTATCCTTAAAGGATTGAGTATTCAAATTTCAAATGATAAAAGTTATTATAGATAAAACAAAATCAAATTATTATCATTTTAATATATCAGATATGTGATAGTTGTTTTTGGCAGACCGCTTGAGCGATCATTTTGTTGTTGGAGCGAAGATTCTTAGCTCTCAGTAGTTTGTCATTTTACAGGAGAGACCGCTCGAGCGGTGAAAGTGGTCGCTCGAGCGTGATTTCATGCTCCAAATATTTTCACTGTAACTCTATAAAATTTCTAGGACTTTGCATTTACTACTCGAGCAGTGGAAGTATCACACAAGTGGTCTCTTTGAAATTTTGTTGGTTGCTCGAGTGAAGAAAAGTTTGCTCGAGCAGTCTATTCGGGACATCTCACTTGAAAATCGGTCTAACTCATTACTTCCTCACTTTTTCCAATTGCTCTCTCTCTCTCTCTCTCTCTCTCTCTATCACCCATTTCGAAACCCTAACACCCCAAACAATTGATTCCTTCAATTTTTATCTTAAATCCACCTTAGATCCTTCAAGATTAGTAAAGAGTAAGTCAAGTCCAAGATATCTACCGATTGTCTTTCTTTTTCGTCGGAGTTTCACGTGGATTCTCATCTTTAGCTTCTATTTTTGAGGTAGGGGTGTATTTAACTTGTTAT
The DNA here is from genome assembly GCA_030407325.1 of Camellia japonica. NCBI lineage: Eukaryota > Viridiplantae > Streptophyta > Magnoliopsida > Ericales > Theaceae > Camellia > Camellia japonica. The sequence goes on from JAPPVO010000003.1 coordinate 102,492,862, forward strand.
ATCTTTAATTTGGAACTCATATGTGGTAATTTTATTAGATACTCATTATATATATATATATATATATATGTGGATATATATACATATAGAGACCATTTGTGTTAGTGAAGGGATTGGACAACAGTGAGAAATGTTTCAAGGTTTTGGAAGGATTAGTGCTTAATATTGATGACTAATGTTGCTGTGATAAACATTAACTTCAATTTCATGAAAGGGAGGAAAATCCCTAAATATTATATAAACCCTAGTTTTAGAAAATTTTCAATAAAAATGGGGTTTTTCTTAATTGATTTTTAAAACATGAAATTGAAGGTAATTGCTTAACTTTGAGATTGAAATGTATGATTTGAAATGTCTTCTATAGACACCTTGTGTTAGTGATTATTGTTACATGAGAAATCTTTATTCTTGGAGAGTAAATTGTTTGGAATTGGAATCATTCGAGGGGAAAATGAAAATTTCCAAATTCATGCATCATATGCATTATTAACTTTTTTTTGTGATTCAATTGATGGAACAAATTATGGGAAGTTGAAAGGGGGTAAATAGTCTATGAGTCTGGGTAATGAGTCCGGTGGTTTTCGAGTTGTATATTGTATTTGGTACCCCTAATTGCCTATCTGCGCATACTATCGGACGAATGTGGAAAAATATTTTTGGGTGTCCACGAGCCCGCCGTTTCTGGAGTCGACAAATGTGAAAAGGAAAAACATTTTTGGGTGCCCATCGCCCCGTCATTTCTGGAGCCAGCAAATGTGGGACGTTTTAAGTATACAAAATCTATATTTATGTATGTATTTTGAAATTCGGCTCTTACTTGGAAGATCATAGTTTGGGTGTTTGGGAAGTTGCTATTTTAGTAAGCTATTTTAGTTTTTGGCTATTTTAGAAGGCTAAAATTTTTGTGTTTGAGAAGATAGTTGGATTTTTTTGTAGTTGAATGTGATGTTTGTGAGAGAAAAAGTGAAATGATTATGAGTTTGATGTGGCATTTTGTCTTATTGGCTATTTTAGCCTATTTTGTCTGTTAGTGCTATTTTAGCCAAAAAAGCTTCTTCCCAAACACTGCCAGTATATTTACCGCCCTGGCTAAACTCAGGAAGTGCTAACTCAATTTTATATTGCTCATTTTATATTCATGCATAAAGGCATTCATACACACACATAATAAAATTTACCAATTGTTAGATTGCATGATCATGTGTTTTTCAATTAATGTTATAACCTGTTAAGTGCATTACCTATTGAGCTTTTGCTCACCCCAAAACAAACCAATTACAGGAAATGAAGACGAAGTGCCTCCTAAATGAATGTTTTGAGATGAAGAAAACTTTTAGGATGTGAAAGATTGTGTTTGAAATTATATTATGCGTATGCTAGGGACAGTTTTTGGGTGACTATGTGTAGACATGTATCTTGATGTAACAAGGATCAAATTTTGAGGAAAGGATGAACAGTAGTTGATTTTGTTGTATCATTTCTTACTTGTTGAACTATTTTATTTTGGTTGTAAATGTAATGAAACAATGTTGTAAAGTTTAGAAATAGTTCAAAAGAGAAGGAATGTTGTTAATGTTATGTCATTACTATTCTGTTTCGTTTTGTGGTCGATCTTGTACTGGTAATGCCCAGATAAGAAGGGGAACATGGAGGTTCATTTGTTAGGACGTTATAAGATAAGTATTAGCTTTATATATATATATATATGATGTATCATCTAAATTTATGCCTCTTCACCCCGAACTTTCCATAGAGATCAACTTAAGAAAAAACAAAAATTGTAAAAACTTCAGACTTTGGTGTATCTCTCAACCAAAACTTTCTTCTTCATGTAAACTTAAAGCTTATATCAGGTATACAATTAATCTATAACTCTATTACATATTTTTGTTTTTGGAGTTAATATATTTATAGTAATGCTTAAAAAAAAAAAAGAAAAAAAAGAAAAAGAAAAAACTCCATTAGAATATGTGATATGTTCACTAATTTAGAATAATTAAATTTAATGTATTTACAGTGATACTTAATCAAACGCCATTAGAATATATGATTTGTTCAATAAATTTCATTAGAGTGAATTTATTTATGTGTAGAATAATTTAATATTTTTATAGTGGTATTATTTTAACATTTTTTACATTTCATTTTTATTTGTTTGTTCATTGAAGGTGCACTCAAAGAAAGAAATGTTATTCATTTACTTTTAATAAAAAAAACTCTATTCATACAAAGAGTACTACAAGTATGTAAAACTAATTTGGAATTTAGTTTAGGGTCAAAATTTGGAATAGCTTTAGGCCTAGTTTGACATGTCATGAAAAAGACAAAAAATTACTTAAAAAGTTAAAAAGTTATCACTATTCAAAAAAAAATATATATATAAAAAATAAATTTACACAAAAAAAATACAACTCAACTTTTTGCTGAAGTGATGGGCTGTCCGCGTGATTAGTCTGCTGTACTGGTTTAGAAATGATTGCCTCCTTCGTGGGCAACCATTTAGACTGTGCTGTTCGGCCCGTGGGGGCCACCACAGGTCACATTTGATAATCTGAACCGTTCAATATGTATAATTCGTTGAGTACTATATGCCTGTAAAAAATACGTTGATCGGATATCGCTAACTATATAATCAAATCAGTTTTGTATAATAAAAAAATGGATGGTGTTATAATGAACTGGTAAATAAAAACTAATCCGATCAATGTGATTTTTTACAAGCATATAGTACTTGACGAGTTCTACATATTGAACGGTTCAGATTATCAAAATGGGCCTCGTGGTGGGCCCCACGGGCCGAACAACACAGTCCAAATGGTTGCCTGTGAAGGAGGCAATCATGTCCGTATCTCCTACACTCTGCCCAAAAAAAGGTGTCGTACAGCCTATTACACTTACTTCTCCTATACACTTATTTGTACAATTTTTTATTACACATTTTTTCGTAAAAAGACAAAATTAACCCAAATATCCATGTTTTTTTCCTTAACTTTTTAGTCTAAAAAGATAAAAAGTGCATTTATTTAGGACATCCCAAAGAGTGTTGAGTTTTGCAGGAATTGATACTTATATATTAGTACTTAGAATTTGATCTAGAGTAAGTTCTTCACATTACAATCTGAATTATATATATATATATGTATATATATTTGAATAAACTATGAGTACTTTTTTGAACATTGAAAATCAGCCCACCAAGTATGTAACTAAGGCCTCCTATGCCTAAGGTTTTTAAAGTAATTTTTTAGTTTTTTTTTTATAGTTAAAAAAACTAGTTTGTCATTTTTCGAATATCAAAAGGTCAAAAAAAGAAAAAGAAAAAAAACTTATTTCATAAAACAAGCTAAATAGTGAAAAAATTAAAAATTGTTACAGTACCTGTCCAAAAAGAAAATCTTATTCCTCTTACACCCTAACTTAGTTCATCATGGTGTGAGTAGCAGATTCAGGGCTGCTCTGTTGTGCATGGCTGTTTATGTTTTGTTGTATGGGATGGAGAATACATCTGAGTTCTGTTCTGTCTGGACTGTTGCTCTATCTACAGTGGCTGGTGGTCTATTTGTGGTTGCTCTATCTGTTGGAATTGCAGCAGCTTTTGTAGTGATGCAGTGGGTGTTATTTTGGTCTGGGGGGCTTTTGTATTGCTGCAGTATCTGGTGGTGTTTTGCCTCCTGTCTTTCTTTTCTGTTTTGGTTGGTTGGTTGCTCACCAACCTAGGTGGCGCTAGCAAATGATAGGATGAGCTCCTTTGTGCCAACCTGGTTGGGATGATTGAGCTCATTGTGATACTTTTGCGCTCGCCTTTCTTTATTGATGTTTTTTATCTTGTTCTTGTACTATAATTTCATCAATAAAGTTTCTTTGTTTTGCCGATCAAAAAAAAAAAAAAAAATGTTAAAATTTTTCAAAATCTATCTTTTGAAAAAAAATTGGGTTTCACCAAATTAAAATTAAAAATAAAAATTTCATTCAGTTTCTTTCTTTTTAAAAGAAAAATTCATTAGAAATGAATAATAGTAAAAGAAAAAAAGTCTCTTCCTAAATGAAAGTTATAAAAAAAAAAATAATAAAAAAAAAGTTAAGAAAACTAACAAATTACTAAACAATATGACTTATTTAACCAATACGAAACTAAAAAAAGGCAATATGCTATAACTTTATAAAAAAAAAAATGTAAAATGAGATTATCCAATCCTTTTAATATATAATATTGTAAATGATTTTTTTTATTTTTTTTAAACTTTAACAAAGACTGTTTTTAGAGTTTTAAGGTCTCAAACTACAAAACTTTTTTTAAAAATCTATTGTTTAGGCCATTCAATCCTAAATATTTGTAACTTAAATTTTTCATAATAGAAATCCTTACCAATAAAATTTAAAAAAAAATGTCTTATACTATTATTTTGTTCTTTATAAAGTTCTTAAATTCTATTAATTTTAAAATTTCATTTAATTGTGCTCTTTTAATTAATATTTTAAATTTTTAAATAGAATGAACACATTTTATAAAATTATTTGTACTTTTTTATTTTATTTTAGTAAATTGCACATATTATTTATACATTTTAAAGGAAAAAATATTGAATGTTTGGGTTGGGGGAGAGAAAACTAATAAATTAAATTGTTTATTATTTTATTTTCAAAAAAAATTAAAAACACATATTGATTAACAACTAAAATTTGTTTGGGTGGGGAGAGGAAGTAATTAATATACAATTCAAAAATTTATATTTAATTTTTTACTTATGAGCAATAAACTAAAAAAAAAAAAAAGATTGACTGTAAATAATATGTGTCTTATTAAAAAATAATATATTATTTTATTAATATGTTATTTTATTTTGTGTATAGCATGGTATACACTAGTGCAAAACATGTGGGAATGGTAGCAAAATGAGCAAATAGAAATAGCTTTGGGCAAAAGATTTGGCTCGAGAAATCATTTAAAACCTGACTTGAAATACCATTGTAGGATTTTGAACGCATTCAATTAAAATCAATTGGTCATAGATAAATGAATATCTGGACTACACAAGTGACTTAAAAAATAATATATAGGATAAAACTTTAACACTACATATAAGTAGGGGTTATCAAATGGTCTGCAAATAAAAAATCTTATATTACCCACTCAGGTCCATTCGTCTCATAGCTCGTCCCAACTTACTTGAGTATTCATCCCGTCCCAACCTATAACAGATGATTTATGATTTTAGACAATGGTTTGGAATCCGAGCCCGTCCATGAATCCAGTTCGTAAGAGCCCACATGGGTAAGCCCAACCTGATCATCCTATTAGCCGACTCAAACTATCTAGTGCAAAATATATATTTTTTGATACGTATCCAAAAAAATCTACACTGCAATTCAACTTTAATTCATTAAAATATATTAATAATTATATATATGTGCATTTAATGTACACTTTTGGATTAATGTTTGTAATTTTATTTTGATGTATTAATTTAAACTTGTGGGATTTTTGAGAGATGTAACACATTATCGAATTCGAAGTAGGAAAGGCCAACCTAGTTGGGTTTTCTAGTGTTGGGCATTTGAGTAAAAATGCCAACCACAAGACAAAGCCAATCATGATTTTTAAAGTTTCAAGTATTATTTTCAAATAGGCTTGGGCATTTAAGTAAAAATGTTGAACATGATTAGATGTCAATTGATAAATGTATAAATTAATATATGCAGCAAGTAAATACATATACATTTACTTTAAGACTACATAAATATTTATATAAATTTGAATATAAATATGTTTATTTATTGTGTACATAATATGTGTCAGTGTACTTTTTGGATTTACGAGATTATAACATATATTGGGGGGGGGGGGGGAACTAATAAAAAATAGATTCGTCATTTTGAAAAGTATTTTCAATAAAATCTATGTAAACTACTACTTTACTTCTAACAAGAATAAAACTATTAAAAAGCATACTTGAAATGTATATATTTATGTTAAAACAAGGGAAGCAACCAAACAAAAGGGGAAATTCTGTTAATGTTGCTCAATCAACAACTAAAGCTGATTTTTTGTTACAAAAAGAGATAGTGAAGGATGGTAAAAACCAAGTTTCATAATTCATATATACATTTTATTTCCATTTCAATAGCTAATTCAATGAATTTTTAGACTTACAATGCGTTTGGATAAAGAAGTTGCTCTTTGGCCAAATAGTAGAGAGTTTAATGAAACTTTAAACTTGGTTAGTAGAGTGTTCAACGAATTGTCAAGGCATCTTAAGCGTCTTCTAACTGTCACTTAGAAGTGCTCTTCCTTTACAACATTTCATTTGAATTATTCTTTTTTGCTAGGTATGAGTTCAATGAATTTTGAGACTTGTAGTAAAGAGTTCAAGGAATTTTCAAGTTATAGGGGGTGCATCTTAAATATCTTATAATTAACCCTTAGCAGTGCCCAAACCGCCACCTCTTTTTCCCTTTGCCCCCTGCCCTCGACTATAAACTGCCACATCCTCCTTTACAAATCCATAAAGAAACAAACCAAACACTTAGTATGCATCCAATTCAACCACACTTCACAAAGCCAATCCTAAAAAGAAAATAACAACAAAATCAATCCTTCATGTCTTTGGAGTATACAAAGGACTTGTGTTCCTAATTATTTGGATATGAAGTGCATTGCAATTCAATCTAACCCCAAATTTATAAATCTATAAAGCAACCAAGCAACAAAATTAATATGGAGCTTGCATGAAGAAGGGAAGCAAACATGACATTTTAATAATATTTAAGCCATCATGAGAAAAAGTGAAGTACCATGAGAAAGAAAATTACAAATCTCCATCCAAGCATAAAGCAAAGTCCCTCCATCAATTGCTGGAGTTATTTAAACACAACTAAAAATATCAATAGCTTGGGTTATACATTTAACATACTATAAGTGTTTTTTGGAAGTTATGAGGCTACAATGATTAAATATATGATAGTTAAACTGAATTCTATTCTCTATAATTTATTTGGTACATGATATTGTTTTTGACAAAGAAAAAAATATATACAAAACTCTTACGCCCTATTTGGTTTCATTTTAAAAACCTGTTTTATGAATTTTTATTTGAAAAATATAAACTGTGTGAAAGCAATTAACAAGAAAAATAATATTTTCAAATATTATTTCAACCCCAAAAAAGAGAAAGTGATATGAAATTGATGAGTGTTTTATTCTTTTTTTTCCTTTACTTTTTTCTCCAAACTAGTTTCTATTTTTTTTAAATTAAAAAAAATCTAAAAAGTAAAACCAAATAGAGTGTTTAGTATTTTCAAAATCTGACTAGAACAATCACAAAAGTTAATAAATAAACAAGAAGAAAAAAGGAAAAAGAAAAGAAGCATAATCCAAATATTATTCAAGAAACTAATATGATTTCAAAACCTGGCCACAACACTCACAGAAAATACCTAAAATATTGAGAGAACAAAGTTCTACTATCAAAGAATCTAACTATTTTTTTTTAAATAATAAGCTCTTCAAAGAAAAAAAATATTGAAATTCACAAATTAGGGAGCAAGAGAAAGAGGGAATGAGAGTGAGTGAGTTGCTTGAGGGCGATAAAACTAGTGGCTGATGGTGGAAACAGTGGTGGTTGAGAGCAGGAGCAACACTGTGCAGGAAAAAAAATTATAGGGTTCACAAATTAGGGGTGTGAGAGGGCATAAAGAGAGAGAGAGAGAGAGAGAGAGAGAGAGGGCAAAATGAGGAAATACCTAGTGGATGAGAGCTTCGGAGGTTGGTTGGGGTGAAGAACTCATGCGTGTATGGTAGAGAGGAAATGGGAGACCCAGGTGCAATTGGCAAAATGAATCTCATCTACCACACCAATAATCAGTTCGAAAAACCCTAAACTTAGAACACAAATCAAAACCCATTTACTCATTTTATAGAAATCAAAATCCTACAGTATTAAAAAAAAATAAAACCCTAGAGCTAGAGTGAAATGGGAAAAATGAGAAAGACAAAGACAAAGAGAAAGAGAGAGAGGGACAGAGAGAAAGAAAAACCTGAATGTTAATGGGAGGCAAGACAATGGATAGTGACAGTGGCGATGTGATGATGTGCGATGGTGGCAGATGAGTTGCGGTGGTCATGTGCGATGGTGAGATGAGCATCGGTGGTGATTAATTCTCTCTGTGTGAGAGAGAGAGAGAGAGAGAGAGAGAGAGAACTTGGTTGTGAAGGACTAAAGAGACTGATAGAAAGAAAAAAAAAGGCAAAACTTTGGGCAGCAATCTTAAAATTTTCCCACTAATTTTTATACACAATTTGCTGACTATTTGCTTTAGTAACTGATTTTGCCACTATTTTTATTGACAAACTGTTTTGTATCGAAAAATATTAATATATGATGACTAAAATTATTTAGTAGCTAAAACATGAACTAACGCCGACCAAACTAAATTTTAGTTGCTAAAAGTGTAGTGACCATTGCCGACTAAATGTTTTTAGTCATTGAAAATACATATTTAGTGACCTAATTTTTGGTCACCGAAGATTAAATTTACCTCGTGAAATTATGTTAATTATTTGGTGGCTAAAATATTATTTAGTCAGGAAAAATTAATATGCCATGACAAAAAAATATCTAGTAGCCTAAACCCTAAACTAACGCCGACCATACGTGTTTTTGTTGCCTATTGTGGAACTTTTGGCGACTAAATATTTTTTAGTTGGCAAAAGGTAATATACCCCAACTACAAATATTTAGTAGCCTAAAACCTAAATTAACTCCGACCAAACATATTTTTAGTCGCCTATTGTAGAACTTTTGGTGACTAAATTTTTTTAGTCGGCAAATTTAGCTGCCAAAAGTGTAATTTGTTATAGCGAATGCTAGTTCTTTCTACTTTTTTTCCCCGCTTGTAGGTATTATAAATAAAATAACATTTTGTTACTTGATTATTTTTTGATTATATGAGAGGTAAAAAGGTAAAAAAAATAAATAAAAAGTACTTGAATTATGTTGGAAAGTAAAAAAATAAAAATAACTAATGAAAATATTAAAAATATGTGAATGAAAAATGTGTAGAACTTAATAATATAATTCAAATGAAAAATGTATAGTCCAGTTTGGTTTGATTTTGACCCGCAAGATTTGGACTTATGGGTGAGATGGATTTTAGTTTTTTAAATAGGTTTTGCCCATACCAGTCGTTAACTAGTCAAAACCCAAAAAATCTAATTAATATATGAGATTTAGACACAATAATTACAGGTTGGGTAAGCCTAACTCGTTCTATCGATGACCCTTACATACACAGGCAGAGCTAGCTAGGGTTCAAAAGTTTGGGACTAAAATGAAGGTATAGTAGGGAAACCTATAGCACAAAATAGACTTTTTAAGGGACCATTGTCCCTTGTTTACCTTCATTTTGTTGGGTCAGAGGGAGCCATAAATTGATGCATACAAACACACACAAGAGATAAAAATAGAGTTTACGTGGTTCAGCAATAGCCTTCGTTATGGACAGTGAAAATTCTATATATTTTGGAGAGATACAAATTCACTCAATGTTTGGTCACCACTCTCTTCTTCTTCAATTCAATGTTTGCATATCAAATACAATTCATTACCTATCTATTTATAGGCTTTTTCCGCAGGCGAGATATGTAGGCGGTGACGGCAATTTCACCGCGTTTTGGACGCGTTCAGAAAGCTTCAAGGTGCCTCCATTGTTAACCTTCAGGAGCTTCAATTCATGATGGTTTGCTTTGACTGCTTCTGGATCATCCAGGAGCTTTCATCTTGATCCTTCTAGTCTTCTTCAGGGAAGATAATTCTTTTTTCTCTTTTCTTTTTCTTTCTTTACGGTGAAGAAGAGGGAAGAAAAGTTTGTGCCAACTTCCCCACAATTCTCCACCTTGACGAAAATTTTTCTATCCAAACTATATAGTGAGCAATCAACACTACCATGCACCTGAAGGTGCTTACATTTGCTCCAAATGAATTAAGCCCAAACTCTGTTTGAACTTAACTCCAATTATGTTATGCTAGGAGAGATGCATAGTGCTTCTGACCCTAACCCGATCGTGGGGATTCTCCGTTCCAAGAGTCATCTTTTGTGTAACTGTAAAATGATCAGACTAATCATACCAATGTTGTGGTGATTGCTTCATTATGTAAAGAGATTTCTTCTTTCCAATGAAATTTTCCTTTCTAGCTACTCGAAACCTTCCAAGTTGAGATAAGAAAATTTATTCTTTCAAATCACCATTCTTCTTGGTGAATTCCATTTGTAGCCAATTACCTTTTTCCTATTTGGTAGTCGTTCCACATCCAAAGTCTTGTTCTTGTGCAGATTTTGTATTTCTTCTTCACCTAGTTTTTCTTGCTCGGGGTTCTTCTTGGCTGCTTCAATTATTGAGATGTCATTTCCAACTGCTAGAAATGTATAAGATACGATATTCCCGTACCTAGCCGGTTTTTTGGTCTCTCTATTCAACTTTCTCGTAGCAATAAACTCTTGCTGCGATATTGTTGTGACTGGTTCTTCTTCAATTGCACCTTCTTTAATTCGTTCTTTTGAGTCTACTAGCGTATTAAACTCCACTTGCTGCATTCCAATGGCTTTGTTCTGTTCACTAGAGTCTTCATGCTTGAGTTGCTTAAACATTTCAGACTCATTTAACATGACATCTTGACCAACTATGACCTTCTTCGATTCAGGGCACCAAAGCTTATACCCTTTTACTTCACAATAAAGCCTAAGAATACTCCTTTCTTGGCTCTAGGATCAAGCTTACTTCTTTACACATGGTAAGCTAGACTACCAAATACATGCAATTGATCATAGTCGTTGGCATGAGTACTGAATCATACCTCTAAAGATGTTCTTCCTTCATTTGCAACAGTCGGCAGACAGTTGATCAAGCGGTGGGCATATGTCACAACTTTAGCTCAAAATTGGTTGCCTAAACCAGATTGAGCAAGCATACATCGCACCTTTTCAACGGAGTGCTGTTCATCCATTTTGTCATTCCATACTGTAGTGGAGTTCATTTTTTAGCGATGTGATGTACTCTACCTTGTTTCTAATAGAGTTCATTCAATGGATTAGTAATGTTCTCTCCACCATTGTCTGATCTTAAGGTCTTCAATTTTCTACCAGTCTGGTTTTCCATCATCTTCTTCCATGTTGTGAAGATGTTCACAACTTCATTCTTATTCTTCATAGTGTACACGTAAACACGATGAGAATATTCTTCAATAGATGTGACAGAACAGTGCTTACCTTCTTTCGATGCAACTCTACAAAACCCCATATATTGGTATGGACATAGTCCGTCTTTTCTTCCATACAATGTTCTACTATCTCGAACTTGACTTTAGTCTTCATGCAATTTGTGTCAACTTTGTCAACTTCTTCATTCTTTCTACTGTTGGTGGTTGCTCCATCTACAGCTGTATTCCCTTGCAAGAAGTACAAATTCTTCTTTTTATTTCCTTTCATGATAACCTGAGTTCCTGATACTACTACGAGCGCTCTACCTTCCGAGGTAATCTTGAAAACCTTTGGATGCTAAAGTGCTCAGCGATATGAGGTTTTTCTTCAATTGTAGTATATACCGTACTTCTTTCAGAGTTTGAATTGTTCCATTATGCAGCTTCAGTTGGATGCTTCTAATTCCCATTGTCTTATAGGTGACATCTTTACTCATAAAAACTATTCCACTATTGTAATGACCCTCACACTGATTACCGATTAATTATTGATTATGGCTAAACTGAGACTGATTGAGATTGGTAATTGAAGTAATTGAAATACTGGACTGACTGACTGAGATCTGAAACTGAATCGATTGACTGTATCTGTTTAATTGCATTCCTATGTGTTTGACTGTTTGATTATCTGTTTATGTTTATATGTTTAAACTGCAAATTGAAGGCCTTATCGGCGACCGACTCTGAAATTGATTGATGTTCTATGATCCTTAGATTTTACGTGATTTTATGGTATACTTGATTGAAAATCGATTAGGTATGTTTAACTTAGATTAAAATAAGCCAATTACAAGAAGTGGCCTTAATTACAACTTTGCCCCTTAGTGGACAAATCTAGACTTGTTTAATCACTTGTATACATCACTTGAGCTTTATTTCAACACATCTCATCAGCCTATTTTGAGTGCATAGCCGAACTAGAGAGAGAGAAAGTAAGAGAGTTGAATTGTTCTTGCAAATTGCTTGGTGATCTTAAGGAAATTAAAGTGTAGATTGTCAATTGAGCCTCCATACCTCTAATTCAAGACTTAGGTAAGGAAATTCATCTTCTTTTTGTGCCTTTGAGTTGATTCTTGCATGTTTCATGCTAATTTGAAGAATTGAGCCTAGGAATGGTTGAAAGTGTTGCATTAGAAGCTTAAATATTGCATGCATGGCTATATCCTTGCGTTTTGAGGTTGATTACATAGAATTTGGTACACGCATGTTCATCATTTTGCAATGGTCCATGTTTTCAACTTGTTTTTGGAACAATTGGCTCACTAGAGCATCAAATTGAAGCTTTGGAATGATTTGAATTCATGCATGTTTGCATGTTCTTCATGTTCATGAAAATGGGTTTGAAATTTGGATTTAATTGACTCACCCTTGGGCTTTAAATTCACAAATTGAGCTTTGAAACTTGTTGTATATTGAGTTTGGATGTGTTTTCTAGAAATTGGGCCCAAGAGGTTGAGTTTTGAGCTTAGGAATGCTTGGTTTGAGCTTGGGAGGCAAACCTAGAAATTTCAGAATTTGGCTTCTACGCTCGAGCGAATGATTCTACGCTCGAGCGACCACTGTTTACTCTGAGCTACGCTCGAGCGACGGAATGGTGGCTCGAGCGTAAATTGCAAGCTCTCAGAATCTTGGTGCGCGCAGGCGTACGCTCGAGCGAAGGGATCTACGCTCGAGCAAGAGCTTGTCTCACGCTCGAGCGAGCATCGAGCGTAAATTCTGAGTATCCAGTATTTTTACTGTAGCACACAATCCGCTCGAGCGACGGAATTCATGCTCGAGCGGAGCTCCTTTATCTGCATGTCCGCTCGAGCGAAGGAATCCTCGCTCAAGCGAGACCCCTGTTTTTAGCAAATTTTGTAAAGTGTTCAAAAGTGCATCTTTGCATCCTCTTTCCATCCTAGGCATTTCTGGGCATATTTAAGGCATCTTAAAGAGGATATAGATTTAGAACAGACCGAGGCAAATTAGGGGTTAAGTTATTATCTTTCCCAACTGTGTAACTTAGTGTGTGTTCAATCTGTTAACTGTATAGGGTTGGCATTCCGAGGAGACGCTCTAGTTCACTGTAGCCCAGAACTTTGTGAGTAACAATTGTGTAAAGATATGTTCAAAATAATTATCTTCCGAATGCTGAACTGAACTGTTTACTGAACTGATATTGATTACTGAATGAATGTATGTCCTTTATTTCTGAACTGTATTGTGGCATCCTTAGCACCTACTGTTTACTGTTACTGTTATAGAGATCTCTGTCGGTTCCCTTGTGGAACCACTACTGTTTACTGATTGATGGCCATCATTACTGTTTGGTCTTTTAAGACCTACTGTTTACTGTTACGCTAATGGATGTACCACATACGACTGATTGACTGAAAGACTGAAGTACTGATTTAATGAACTGTTTTCATTACTGTAAAGACATTCATTCTAAACCTCTTTACGCATTATGTTAGTCACTGGGCTTTAGCTCACTGCTCATATATATATGTAGGTGTACAGGCACCGAATCAAAGCTAGAGGCGTCGGGGTAAACTCCAGTTTTGTCAAGCCAACCAATGTGCCTCACTACGAGGTTCCGAACCTGCCAAGCTATGGCTTAGGGGTGTTGTTATTTCCCCGTCTGTCTCTGTACTGTTTTGTAACACTGTATAGCACTGTATAGACTGAACGTTTTGCACTGTACTGTTTATCGGGGATTAAGTTCCTGTTTCTGACTGGTTGTATATGACGTGCATACCGTTTCGTACTGTTCTGTATAAGTGTATGAAATATCTTTTTGGCATACAGACTGTCACAGCTCATTGGACATTGTTTATTTACTGTATTGGCTTCCGTCAAGCCCCTGTACTCTGTTTTACTGTATTACTGTTAAGTAGGCCTTCGGTAATCTAGGATTACTGGCCGGTCACGGTGCTAAACCCATAGGGGCGGGTTTGGGTCGTGACAACTATCTAACTTCTCAAAGTCAAAAAATCGTCTCAATTGGGACACATGTGGAAAGTATATCCAGAATCCATAATCCATTCATCAGAATGGCACGAAAATGATGGAGCAATACAAACACAATCTGAATCCTCATTCTCCTGAGCAAGGCTAACTATAGATGTCTCATTGTCATTATTCTTTGGACAATCAGCTTTCCAGTGTCTTTTCTTTCGACAAAGGGCACATTCATCTATAGCGGGTATTTTTCTTGTTGGCGGTTCCTTAGACATGGAGCGGGATCTGTTTTTGCTACTTCTGTATGACCCCCTCCTAGATTGCTTCTTTTTCTCCGATCTTCCTTGTACGACTAAGGCTCCACCTGATGTGTCTTGATAATGGGCCTTCTTATCCTTCTTCCGATACTCATTGTTAACCAATGTGTTAGACACATATTTAAACTTGATTTCTTCCTTCCCATAGAGCAGTGTGGTAATCAAGTGCTCATATTCATCTGGTAAGGAAATCAGCAACAATAAAGCCTTATCTTCGTTTTCAACTTCAACATTCAAATTGAGTAGATCGACAAGAATTTTGTTAAAGTCATTCAAGTGTTCAGACATCGAATTTCTTTCTTTATATTGAAACCGAAAAAGCTTCTTTTTCAAGTATAACCAATTCTCTATGCTTTTCGTCATGTGCTTGTCCTCCAACTTCTTCCAAAGATCTTTCGCATTTGTTTTCTTCATGACAAATTACTTTTGATCTTTTGCAAGACATAACCGAATACTTGTTGGGTCAGGGGGAGCCACAGATTGATGCAAACAAACATACACATGAGAGAAACATAGAGTTTATGTGGTTCAACAATAGCCTATGTCCATGGACAGGAAAATTTTTATATATTTTGGAGAGATACAAATTCACTCAGTGTTTTCTCACCGCTCTCTTCTTCTTCAATTCAATGTTTGCATATCAAATATAATTCATTACCTATCTATTTATAGGCTTTCTCCGAGGGCTCAATGCATAGGCGGTGACGGCAATTTCATCGTGTTTCAGACGCGTTCGAGAAGCTCCATTGCTGACCTTCAGGAGCTTAAATTCAAGATGGTTTGCTTTAGCTGCTTCAGGATCATTCAGGAGCTTCCATCTTGATCCTTCTAGTCTTCTTCAGAGAAGAGAATTCATTCTTCTCTTTTCTTCTTCTTTCTTTATGGTGAAGTGGAGGGAAGAGAAGTTTGAGCCAACTTGCCCACACATTTTGCATATTATTTTTCAATTATTTTTTTGATTGGAGTATTTTTAAAGCTTGAATACAACAAATAAAGGTATTAGAAACAAAAATAACTTCTTCAAAGTAAATATTTTAATTATCAAAAGTATTATTGTTATATTTTTAACGATGAAATTAGAGTTTTGGTGATGAATTACTAATTTTTTGGGATCAAAATTTGACTCCAAAAAAAAAAAAAAAAACTTCTTTCACATCAAATTATTTTGTTTCTAAAAATGTATTTATTAGTGGTATTTCAATAAAATATTTTTTTGACTTTTAACGACAATAAAAATTGATCCGTAAACTTTTTTTTTATAAAAAAAATTTAATTTTTAAAAACAAAAAAAATTTAATTGTGGTCACATGTATACCTGGAGATGAGATGAGATGAGACAATGACACAAAAAATAAATTAAAAAAAAACAATGAAATGGATAATATGGAAAGCAACGTGACATGCAATTGAAAGCCACTAAGGTTTGTCAAAACCCATGCACAACAAAACAAATGACCTTGTCCCTCTATTGGGTTTTCTCAGATATATGAGTTTAGGATTTGCCACACAGACAATAGAAGCTAGAAAAGCAGGGTGTGCTACTTTATTTTTTCCTTTTTCGTTCCAAATAATTCATATATCATTGTTCTCTTTCATTGTAAAGAAAACACCTTAAAGGGTCCTTCTGGGTCCTCTAGTTGGAAGAATCCATCAAAGTTGGAATGGAAATGAGTAGATATATAATTAAGCTTCATTGTCCAGATAGATGTGCCTGACATATGCATACTTTTATGTATTTTTTTGATATATGTTATGTATTTTGTAACAACAGTTATGTAACTTTTTAGTAGGACTATGATAATTTGTGATTTATAAATAATCAAAGTTATTATCTTTGTTGTAATGTTACTCATTTTTGTGGTAATATTACACATTTTGTGACTTAAAAATGTTTCAATGAAAAAATGTATTGCGTTATAAATGTTAACATTACCGCAATATGCGTAATTTCATTTATGAATCACAAATAATCGTAATTTTATCAGAAGATTACATAATATTTGTCCCAAAAGTACACATGTACCAAAAAGATATGTAACATTATGCATATGACACACACCCTTTAAAAGAGTTTTTTCTTGTCCACATGATCAAACTAGTTAAAAACATATGTATATTTAGTGAGAATTGAATTTAAAAATTAGTTAAAATTTTTGAAACACTTTTTGCGGTAGTTACTATAAGACTGAATTCATTTAATTATATGACATATATGGTAATTTATTAGAAATTTAATAAGAGATTATGAATCAATTTGACAATATGTCACTCAGAAAAACCAACTGCAGTTGAACAAAGAATATGTCGGAAGCTTTATTGCTCTCAAATGTATTGTAATATGTTTGCTTTTCTATTTATTTCAATTTGACAATAAATCAATCTTTTTTTCCCCAAAAAAATAAAATAAAATTGAGAATTACAATTAGCCGTCATATAAATGAAATACCAAGGATCAAAAAGTGAAAGTATTTTGGAGAAATTAATTTGGATGAAAGATTCAACACGAGTTTTTGGTGTAAGAGTTTAGTTTATATTGAGAGTTTTGTTATTGTTCGTTGGTTTCTCATCAACCAAATGTGCATATTTGTCACATCGAAATGGGTTTAAGCTATTCGCTCTCCCAATTTGATGCCTATTCATGCTTTCCTTTGTTTCTTGTAACGTTTTATTTATTTAATAAAATGTCACTTATTTTGTCGATAAAAAAAAATCTGAGCACTTGACTTGATGATGAAGCAGCTACTTAAGTGTCAAAGTGCCTCCAACCGATAACTACTGACAATGTTTATACGGTGTTTATTTTACAAAAGAAGAGGAGCCTAGATCACTCATCTCTTCCTTAGAGATAATTGATCATCATTAGAAACTCTTATTCTCTGAAGCTTCTTCTAAAGAAGTCCTTACCAAAACAAGATACAATCAGCACCCACAAATAATAATAATAAAAAATAAATAAATAAATAAATAAATAAATATATGGGAAGAAAAAGGTAAGAGGAAAACATTGAAGCTACTTCAAGGTTTCAACTTTTCAATGCTTTCTCTTTACTGTTTGCCAAAGCTTCATCCAGCCAACTTATATTGATTACACCCTCCACAATAAGCAAACTCACTACTATTTTTAAAGCTTATGAGACTGGCCCTACCCATAAAAAGGACTTTTTAGTCTACAACTTAAGGCAAACCTTGTATTAATGGAAGCCTAATGATATTAAAAAAAAAAAAATGTATCTAAAAAATGTATACAGAATGATGTGTAGAGTAATGGGTCTATCATTTTAAACTTAAAACTCATTAAGATATATTTTATTTATGAAAATATTACTGCCATGTCATTCTGATGAGTAATTCTGTATAAAAATCATGAAAAAATAACATTTTTTTTTTCTTCTTAATGAATGTGTATCCACCAATAGAAGATCCTCCCTTTTCTCAATAAGATTGCAGGGCCAAAAGAGAAAGATTCCATAACATTGATAATACACAAATGAAAAAGTAGTTGTAAAGGCAGGGATATATTAGCATGCATGGTTCATTTTTTCCATCCAACATATATAAAAATTGTGACAGCTCTCTTTGTCTTGACCCCATTTAGCTTTCATTTTGAGGATAGACAGATTCCCTACCAGCATGAAAAGACTAGAACAGTTTTTTTTTTTTTTTGTGTGTGTGCGGAATTAATTAATATATAGGTAGATATAGTAGTAACATGGAAAACAAGGTACTTGCTTGGGGCCTTTGTGATCAGCTTATTGATGGGCTGTGAAATGAAAACTGTGAATCAAGAACCTTTCCATCTGTCATACCCTAGGGGATGTTTGGGTAAGTTGAAATTCGTATATAATATATAGATATATATATATATATCAGATTAATATTTGGCACACATTGAGATGTTCGGCTCCACATCAATGGATTAACTCCAAAAAGCCCATGTTCAATTGAAATAGCCCAACATTCAAAATGCATAGATTCTTTGTGACCTAAGGCACATTTTGGCCATATTCCATCGTTTAGTCCCTCAATTTATGTTTTTTATATATAAAAAAATTATTCGTTTCGTAATTTACGATTTTATAATTTAAAAAGAGCTTTTATTTATGTTTTCACAATTTTAAAAATGTTTGTTTTTGCAATTAATTTGTTGAAGAATTTTTGTTTTGGCTGATATTTGTTTTGGTATGTTTCGTTAAGCATTTAAATTTGAGCTGTGATTCAAATTTGTCATTTTTAATAATTTTCTATTTTTTTTAAATTCATTTTAGGTTGAAGGAGTATTTTTTTTTGTACATTGAAAGGCATATTAATAGTTGTTTCGTAATAGATCTAACTTAAGGTTTTTCTACCGTTATAAATCACTACAAGAAAAAGCGCTTTTCGCGACTAAAACTTGAATTTTCGTCGCTGAAACTCGTAGAAATGGCGACTAAAATCGAATTGGTCGCCAAAATTGATAACTTTTCCCGACTAAAACAGTTTAGTCGCCAAATGTAAGGGTTTTGGCGACTAAAAGGCAGTTTAGTCGCCAAATGTGGGCTTTTTAGCGACTAAAGATTGTTTAGTAGCCAAAAGTCGCAGTTTTTCGCGACTAAAATTATTTAGTAGCCAAATGTGCCGGATTTGGCGACTAAATCTGAATTTCGTCGCCGATTCCAGGAGTTTTGCCGACTAAAAACTCTTTGGTCGCCGAATGCGAAGTTTTTTGGCTACAAAAAAAAAATTAGTAGCTAAAAATCAAGAATTGGCGACTAAAATATAGTTTCGTCGCCCAAAGTTGAGGTTTTGGCGACTAAAATTTAGTTTAGTCGCCAAAGGTGCTATCCTTAGGCGGAATTGAATTCTTTTAGCGACAGAAAATAAATTAGTAGCCAAAAAGTGAAGAATTGGCGACTAAAATTCACATTTAGTCGCCGAAAGTACTATCATATTTTTTTTAATAAATAATTTATTTTTAACACAAATAAATATTAAATAAAAATAATTATTTTTATATATATAATTTTCTATTAATACCAGTCAAAAGTAGTATATAAATAATATATGTTGCAATAATAATCATGTGATATGGTAGTGGCGTAGTGGAGGTCGAAGTGTTGGGGTGGGACGTTGTGTTGGGAGTGAGACGTTGTGGGTTCAAACCTTGGGAGCAGAGGCAATTCTTTTTTTTTTTTTGTTTGAAAAACGGTTTTGGCGACTAAACTCTTTAGTCGCCGAAAGGTATGCATTTGGCGACGAAAGTTTAGTCGCGGAAAGGTGTCAATAATTAAAAAAAAAAATACTATTGGCGACTAAAAGTTTAGTCGCCAAATGTAAAGTTTCCAAAAATGAAATTGCATTTGGCGACAAAAATTTTCGTCGCTGAAGACACAGCATTTGGCGACTAACAGTTTTTTAGTCGCCAAAGGCATCCGCGACCAGGTTTTGGCGACAAGATGGGCGACTAAAACTTTTAGTCGGGGAAAGTCGAATTTTGACATTTGGCGACTAAAATGGGACCTTTGGCGACTAAAAGTTTAGTCGCCAAAGGTGTTTTTTTTTGTAGTGAATTCGGTTATAAGCATCTTGGCAGAGTAGTTTTTGATTATTGATTAAATTTATAGCTTTTAATTATTGATTAATATTTCGGAGAAACGTTCTTTCTATTACATGTTCATTGCTCAATTCTTAGTTCAACATGCTTTCCTACATTAAATACAAAAATGTCACAAAAAACTTATAAACATGGAATAAAATTAAAAAAATTGTCCAAGTTATGCATCCTAAACCATAGATTGATTACATTGCAAATATGATTTAATTCAACAATATGAACATAATCAATATTTTACATGTATGTTTTAAGTTTATTTTATATCTTTATATAATAATAACAGAATTTGGATTTTTCGAATTGTGAGAGCTCTTACGTATGTCTTGATCAAATTTAATTTAACCTCACTAATTTTAGTCTACAACTAACAAAATTTAAAATTAATGCTGTTCAAAAAAATTTAAAATTTTAGACAGTGAACTTGGATTTCTCATAATGCCGAATCGCACACCTTGTCCAGCTTGGCAGCAATGTAGTCTATTTGGCCCAATAGAAATCCAACCCTTGCATGAATCTGTGTGCAATTGGTCTGGTCTTACAGACTGGTGGATCTTCTTGATACATACAAATAAGCTGTCAATATTCTTACTCTGCTCCCAATTTTTCTAACATAGAATAATGTCATATAAATTTTAAAAAAAATTATAACTCTTACTTAGTTATGTTAGTTGTTCTTATTATATTATTTTAGTAACTCCTGCTATAGATGTAAAAATTTTATTATTGTATATCATAGCATGTGAGGTTTTCTTTTTCTTTTTTTCAAGGACCTACTCTAACCTAAATTTAAGGCAAAAGAAAAAGGAGATAACCTTGCAACACTCCACATGAAACTTGAATTCACAACTTGTAATAGGAGGGTTGGAGAGGCACGAAACCATGGATAAGCATGTGAGTTCAAAGAATGTAATCTATATTACACAATAAATTGGAGATAGAAAGTTTGTTTGTGATATTGAGTTGTGTTTGATGGAAATAATGATTTTTCCATGGATTTAATAAGAAATTAAAGTGAGACCACACTGTGTGGACGCGCCCCGCGTGAGGGCCTCACCCCACAGTTCGGACTCGATTTGTCACGGTTCTTAATCTGAACCAAAGAGTCCAAATCTAGCAAATCGTTTTGAGAAAATAGATTTTTAGAAAAAGAAGTGCCAAACATAGACTATTTTGCCAGATACAGAGTCGCCACCTAAATATTTTATTTTGGGGGAATTTAGAAAACCTTGACTCGTTTGCCTAAGGCCACGTGTCCGTCATCACCAAAGTTGCCTCGGCTCGGGAATTTGGGTACGATTGGGGAAGGTCAGCTATGAGCATCCCCTCTCGTCCGATCCGAAGATCGGCCTCTACTAACCATGATATCTTATTTTGAAAACTTTATGTGTTCTTATTCCGATTAATTAGCTAATTTTACTATGTGATGCGCACAACACAAAAGTATAGACTAGATCGCCTAATTTGGAACAAAGCATTGCATATCCGTTCGTTTGGAAAATTATTTTAGATTTGCCACTCGCAAGTAGGCTAAAACACGAATCTCAATGAGTTATCCCAACTCAAACAATCCAACCTTCACCCACAGGCATTCAAGTAGTTATATCACATAAGTATCTAGCCACATGGTAAACATGCTGTCATGCTTAACATTCACACTCATGCGAGATGCTAAAGCATAAATACTTACATCGTACTCCGTGCCAAAATAGAAACTAGTTAGTAATCATATGCATGATCCTAGTTCATGTTTAAAATGGCTAATGCAACACATGTAAAGATGCAATCTAGACAGGCTCGGCTATTCTAAGATGGCATATGATGATACCACAGCTAACACATATTCAACTTGGAATTGAAATACAATGCAGTTAGTATGATGCGCCGAGCCCGGTGCATGCAATACAGATGGATGGATGCACGCATGCAAAGCATAAGGTATGCTAATTTAAATATGCCCTAATACTAACCATTGAAAGCTAGTAAATAAAAGGGAAGAAAGACGTGGAGTTGGAAGACATACACACACTCACGCACACTTATTACACAATTGCCTTCACTCGGAGGGTCCGAATAAATATTACACAACCAAATGAATACTATTGAATTAATTATTACAGAATTTCTAATTAATTAACAAATTAAATGCATGAGGGTGGCCGCAGCCCCGACTCGGGGTGATGAGATGATGCATGCTCGATCTGTCTCGCCCGGAAACCCGTGCCATGCCACTGTTGCCTCTGTTTACACTGCTCTGCTCCTCTGAAAATTGTGTAACTCCCAAGGTGCACTCTCTGGACACTGGGGAGCATCACCGACCAAGTGGGGTCACCACCGACCATGTCCGGATGGCTATCGGCCATTTGTAAATCCATCGGCCAACAGTGAATGGCCGGTCAGCAGTATAGATGGCCGGCCGGCCAAAGCTTCCTGCAGAACCTGTTTTTGACAGCAGCAGAAGGCAGACAATGCATGGCAAGGAAATTCAAAGCAATGTATGCATGGCCACTCACCCAATCATGCTATTGACTCATGGGAGTGTGGCCCTCGGTACTCGGGCCAACAATCACGCATCCCAATGCATGATGGCCTAAGATACCAAGTTTGCCACTCAATGTAAATGCATGCAACAAACAAATGAATGCTAACACCCTATCATGTTGAGATCAAAGGCATTGGCGACCGAGGATCGAGGTGCATTACGTCACTTTAAGTACAAACGCACCCCATTCCTCATGCTTAGTTTGACACCCCAAACCAAGCGAAATATAATGCAACGCATGTATGCAAAATGGCTCAATCATGCAAATGAAGCTAAGGGACAAGCCATGCCAAATGCAATGTAACCTAAGCATGCAAGCTAAGTTAATGCAACATAAACATGCCAAATATGCAACAATTATATGAGATGCAACTAGCTAAACACTATGTGAACATGCAAGTATGATATAATGCAAGCATGAAACCAAAGCAATGCAACATGATCATGCAATGGTGGATCTAAACTACAAAGGGCAGACCTCAGCCCACCCCAAAAACAGTGGCCAAAAGTGCCCCAAAATGATGGACAAGTGCTCATGCAAACATGAATACCAATGGGCCCAAGACTAAGGCATAAAAAAAAAGCATTCTACTACAACTACCCCAACCACTCATGGCATGAACTTTTCAATACAAAACAGGATTTTAACATGCGAAAAGGACCCCCAAAACCCACTGTTATGACAGCTCAAAGTCTCAAACACATAGGCATGCACAATGCTCCATTCCTAGACATGAAAGACCAACTCTTTAAGGCATGAAAAGGATGATGAATGCAAGCATACAAGCATGGATTAGGGACTGAAATAGCATGAGAAGTGATTCCAAATCATTGAAATGACCCAACTAAAGCATGCTCATGACTCACAAGCCAAAATGCAAAGAGGCTATCCTAAACATGGCAAATATGATCAAACCAGCACCTAATAGTCCTTGAGTATGGCAAAATAATGCTAAAACCTTCATGAAGTTAAGCTAGAACATGCAAGAATCATGGCCTAAATGCATGGCATACTTTTAGGCAAAATGGAGGAATGCAAGGCAAGTATATTATGCGTACAAAGGACCACTAATCCGACCAAAAAAAGATATATAATATGCCCAAATAACCCCCAAAAACCTCTGAAATGGAGCTAAGAACCACTACTCATGCATGCTATCCTTATGAGCCAAAAATGCAAACAAAAGAGAGACCAAGGGAGAGGGGTGTCCCTCCCCTATGCAAGACCTCAAAACTCCTTCTTCACCACTGAAAATCCACTGGATTTCTCACCAGTGGTGAGAAGGTCAACACACAATAGTAACCAAAGCTTAGCAAAGAGAGCACCAAAAGGGCCAAACAAGGCCTAAGAGGGGGAGGTCGACCCCCAACACCAAAACAACCTTAATGAAGTATCTTAAGCATGCAAATATAAGACTTTTTTCAGTTATACACAAAGTCTAAAACAGTAAGCAAGATAGGTAAAAGGCTAGTGCAAGATTGGGGAATATAAAGTAAAAGTGTTACCCTTGAAGAACCCTTGAAGAACAGCAAATGCAGCCCTCTTCTTCTGATCAAAACAAGTCCAAAACCTCAAGAACAAACCCTCAGTGCCTCCCAAAGTCGAAGTATGGTGTAATAGTGTGTGTCTTAGTGCAAAACTAAGAAGAAATCAACCTTTTGGCCCTCAAACACACACACAATGTGGAGAGAGAGGGAGATATAGAGAGAGAAAGTGTATATCAGATATATATATGTCTCTTTCTCTGGTTTTTGCTCAACCCTCTCAATGGAAGGAGAGGTTCTCCTTATATAGGCAAGGAAAAGTGTTTAAGCTTCTCAAAGAAGCTAAACAAAAGGGTCAAAGGGACCAAGCTTCTAAGAGAAGTTAATGCAAAGGTGCAAGCTTCTTGAGGAAGCTTTGACAAAGGGTCAAGCTTCCTCAAGAAGCTTGAGCAAAGGGTGCAAGAAGGTTGGGTCAAAAAGGCTCAAAACAGCCACATCCGTGCATGGGGGGCTGTGTCTGTGCATTCCAGCTAGCACAGCTGTCATGCATTATGCCTTAAAAACGCAAAAAGGTGGTACCAGCCATAAAATGAGGCCATCGGCTAACTAAATGGTCGACCGACCACATCAAGTGCCGACCGGCCATCACCAATGGCCGGTGGCAAGAAGACACGGCCGGCGGCCTCAAGCCAGGGCCGGTGGGTGTCAAGGGTAGCTAACAAGCTACTCTTTACCCTCAGAAGCAAAAACACAAGTGTTTGGTGCAAAATCAAACATAAAACAGTCGAGTTGAGAGATCCTAAAGCAAGGTGCGTAGCCGAGACCTCCGGGAACTCAAAACGAACACGAACATGGGTGATCACCGAGTGTTCAAGCGGTGACGTCCAAGTCTTGAGGACGGTCAAAAATGGGGTGTCTACACACTGCCTATTGTGGTGGGTTTAGATTCTCTTGAATATGAGGTTATACGACAAAAAGAATGAACAAAAATTATTAAAGTTGAATGAGAAATTGTCTAATAAAGTGGGCATCATGAAAGAAGTTTTAGAGAAGGTGAAAAAACCACCTCTCGCACATTGATTAGAGAGGAAAGTATTAATGGGTATTTATATTCCTTTTTTTCCAAAAAGGTGTAAACCCTTCAGGCATCCAAATTTTCCTTAAGAATGGAGTAATGGAGTAATGGATGTGTGAAGGATAGGCTTGGGCCAAAATTATTGACCAAGTCTGTTATGGAAAAAATTGCCACCAAGGATGGATCTAGGGGGTGTGGGCAAGGGCGGTCGCATCCCCAAAATTTTTAAAAACTATGTATATTATACTAGTAAAATTTTAGTAGTTCACACCCTCCAAATTATTTATATTACAAAATTTTAAAAATATTTTCCAAATTGAGTTTTATTAAATATTGGTTATTAAATATTGGGGCGCTCAGGCGATAAATCCATTTTGAATTTTGTTTGTTCAAATGTTCAGACGCTAAAACATTATGTCCCTGAGGACAAGTTCATGCAAAATGACGAAACTACCCGTTTATATATTTCTAAACCCTAACCAAACCAAATCATTCATCATTTCCTCAAACACCCCCCCTCTCTCTCTCTCTCTCAGTCTCTTTCATCTCTGCCTCCGTACTTTCTCCTTCGTCCTCTAGCCATGAGATCCAGATCCATTGGTTCAACTCCTTGATGGCTTCACTGGTTTGGCTCAGCATCGTCGTCTCGCCGAAGAGCTCCTATACCTTTGTTGTCACGACCTAAACGCACCCCTATGGGTTTAGTATCATAACCAGCCAGTAATCCTACGATTACCAAAAGCCTCTGATCAAAATAAACAAAATACAAGGGCTAGCGGAAGCAAATTTAAACATATAATGTCCATAGAGCTGTGTAAACGTACATAGGACTATAGCTTGCTTTTTGTGCTCCTCGTATACGATAGCCCTACTGTTCGAACTCCCGTGGTTCTGAATCTGATTTCACAAGTGCAATGTGAAATGGAGAAACACAAAAGAGTCCAAATGATTCAAACCATTTTAGAAAATTAAGTTTTGAATCAAAGATGCCAAAAATAGACTGCATTGCCAGATTTCAGAGTTGTCACCTAAATATTTTTGGGAAATTTAGGAAACCCATGACTCTTGCCAAAGCCCATGTGTCCGTCATTACCAAAGTGTCTCGGCTCGGGAACTTAAGTATGAGAGGGGAAGGTCATGAATTAAGCACTCCACTCACCCCGATCATAGATCAGCCTCTACTAATCATGATGTGATTCTTATTTACATTATGTAAGGCCCCGGTGTCCTACATCGGGAATGGAGGGGGAGTTCCTGGGCTATAAAAGTAAAAACCTGGACCCTTATATAGCATCGAGGCCTTTTCCAAAGTGGTGAAATCCCTATTAGAACTCCCCAGTTAAGCGTGCTTAGGCTGGAGTAGTTCTAGGATGGGTGACCCACTGGGAAGAACAAATCCGTGCGGGCGTGGCCTAAAGCGGACAATATCGATAACGTGTAAAGGGTCGGGGCGTTAAAAATGGTATCAGAGCCGACTCTCCGGAGTACCGAGTGTGGGCCCCTAGCGTCTCTCGGTGCATGTGGGCAGGCTTATGAGCTGGCAGGCTACTGTAGGGGACGTGCAGCCTTATGGGGGGTGGATTGTAAGGCCCCGGTGTCCCACATGGGGAATGGAAGGGGAGTTCCTGGGCTATAAAAGTAAAAATCTAGACCCTTATATAGTATCGAGGCCTTTCCCCAAGTGGTAAAATCCCTATTAGAACTCCCCAGTTAAACGTGCTTAGGCTGGAGTAGTTCTAGGATGGGTGACCCACTGGGAAGAACAAATCCGTGCGGGCGTGGCCCAAAGCGGACAATATCGATGACGTGTAAAGGGTCGGGGCGTTACACATTATATGCTCTTGTTCTGATTATTATGCTATCTTTACTAGGTGATGCACGCAAGTATAGACCAATTCACAAAATTTGGAATGCATTGCTTTCTATGTTCGTTTTGAAAAAGTGTTTTGCATACGTGTCACTTAGAAAAGCAAGCTCGTATTTACATTAATCACATTATTCCAACTTAAGTAAAAAGGCCTTCATCCACCAGCATTCAAATAGGTATCTCATTTAAGCACTTAGCCTCATGGTAAGCTTGTTCGATATGGTAACAATCACACACATGCAATATACTAAGGCAATAAATGCTCACCCAGTATTCCAAGGTAAGCCAAAAGAAATAAAATGGTTAGAAAAAAATGCGTGATCCTAACATTGTAAAATGACTAACGCAACTAATAGGCTCGACTACTAGTATGACATGTGAATCAATTTAATATTATGTAATTAAGCACATTTTTCTTTTGAATAATAAATAGCCACAAAGTTAGAATGATGTACCGAGCCAAATGTATGAAAAAAATGAATATTGTAAAGCATGGTAACGATATGAAAAATGTAAAACATGATACTACCATTATCAGCGGATAAATAAAAAGGAGAAAGAAATGAGATTTGGAAGACATAAACACATTATTACATATTTGGCCTTCGCACAAGAGGGTCCGAATGTCTAACTGTCCAAATTAACTACTTATTACAAATCCAAATGAATGATTAATAACTAAAGAACCATGTAATTTACTCCAACATTAACATTGCAACAAGAATATGTAAAGAATGCACAAGGATTGCATGCACGTCGATGAAGACAGTTTTCAAAAACTACTCTGTCTGCCCTTTGTGAAACTGCGTTGTTTCACTTTCAGCCACTGCCCTCTGTTTCAACCAAAAATGCTCTGTTTACCATGCATTGGAGCTCGGCTGGCCCCCAATGAGGCCTAGCCGGGCCCAAATAAATCCGGCCGTGTCTTATTTTGTTGTAGAAAAATGTTTTTGTGCTCTGAGGTGAAAACAGTACAAACAGAACATTTCTAAGCCATGTTTGCTCCTTCTGCTCTGCTCTATCATGAAGAAACTCAATGAAAGAGCGGATTTGATTCCGAAACCATCAATGGTCGCAAGTTGATTGTGTGATGGTTTTGGATACGATTGGACAAAAAATTAATTAATGCAATGAAAGACACACTACCCCTTCCTCCTATCATGAAATTAATTCAAGAAGGGAGATAGATATGCCTCGAGAATCATCAAACATCACAAATTAGTATGTGATGACTCTAGAAGCGATGGATTCGGCATAACGTCCGACTGAATCTAACCAATTTTATTAATTTTCTTTATGTCGGCTTAATCAATTTTAAGCTAATTTTATTAGCCTTTTTCAACTTACCATTCAATTTCTTTATCTTTTATTCCACTTTGTCCAAAGGTGATATTTAAGTCCACTAAGTCCAAAAGCAATGTAAATGAGCAAATATCGACTTAACCCAAGAAATGAGCCTTTCAAACCCTTTTCTTTGGGGGAAATTACAAAAGAGAAGTCAAAATCATTTACGAGCAATAAGGGATTCGGAGTCCAGCCCAAAATGAGCAATAATGACTAGTCAAACTCAAAAGAGCGATAATGACATAGCCAAATCCACAATGAGCAATAAGGACTTTAAATCCAAACTCGATAACAAGCCATAATGAAACCTTCTTTTGTGATTTCCAAGGGCCTAACTAGAAAGTTAGTCCCTTAGAAGTAAATACACAGGTGATAAAGAGAAGTGACAAACAAGAGGTTGTGTTTAGCATAAGAGAGATGTAATGCCTTGGTAATGAACCTCCGAACAGATTAAACCATTAAGCATGGAGGGTCTCTTTCTTATGCTTGAACAACAACCTTTTATTAAACACAACTCTTTGATCGAAAAAACAAAGAATGGAGGGAGGTTGCAGAGATGATTATGCAAAGCTGATTGTTACAAAAGTGGAACTCTTTACATGAAAACTAGGTAATCAAAACTATCAACTCAAATGACTCAATGTCTAAGGCCTAAACAACAGAAGCCATGAGGACTTAAAGCATAAACTATTTAAATGAATTAAACAGCCCCTAAAATGAAAAAATAAATAAATAATAAATAATAATAAATAACAAAAATAGTACCCAAAACCATGTTTAAGAGAGCACAAAAGATAGCCAAAAAAGAGGAGATACAAATCTAGCAAGCAAAACTAAGGAGTGGTGACTAACCCCTCCACTTTTGGGACTTCTAAACTATATTTTCCAGCCTTTTAGAACTTTGAAATTTGTATTTAAACCAAATAAAAGAGTAGGAAAGCAAAGGGTATGAGCTATGGGATAAGCTTCAAGAAAGGGTGATAAGCCCCTCCACCTTTGGTAGCTCTTTAACCCCAAGTTTCAGCACTTGGAATGGATCCAAAACAGTGTATAAAGCAAGGAAAAGAGAGGAAAAGAGTAAAAAAGAAATAAGGAAGAAGATACAAAAGTTATACCTCTTGAAAGAGAGGATACTTGTAATTAAACAAACTTTATTCTAAACACCCTCAAGTTTCTGAAATTTAGTTTGAAATTTCAACAAAAAGCTCCAAGAACAAGCTCTAATAGTGTATGTATTGTGTATGTATTGTTAAAAAAGATTTGAACATCAAAGGAGTAAGAAAGATCGTTTTAGCTCTCAATATCCTTCAAAGCTTTTAGGAAAATCTTCTAACTTTTAATTTTGAATGCAGGGGGTCTATTTATAGAATTTGAGCCAATTTGGTCCAAAATATCTTCAAACAAAGCCAGCTGTCCAATTCCCTTCCAACTGTTCTGTTTGGACCTAATGAGACCTGATCGGGCCACAAAACACATGGCCAAGCCCAAAAATAAAAAGCCAGGTCTAAAAAGGTAGTATGGACTATTTTTTATTGTAACCTGGCTGGGTCTAAAAAAGCCATAGTCAGATCTAAACAAACCCGGCCGAGTCCAAAAAACTAGTTTCAAGCCTGATTTCAAACGGGCATATCTCCCACATTTGGAATCGGTTTTAGGTGTTTCTTGAGTCTAAATTGAAGCCCCAGAAGTTTACTTTAAAATGGTGGTGGCCTCACAGCTAAATGATAATTGTACAAAGAGATATGCCTAATTTAGTGAAGGCTGCTCATTTTTTTCTTAACAGTTTGATGCCCGACCTTTTCGTAAATTAGTTTTTTTTCATCCCCTCCTATTTCCTTTAACTCCAAACCTATAAATAAGTTGTTTTAAAATAATTTTCAACGAGTTCACCTCCCTTCCATTTATTTCCACTCAGTCCTTACTTGTTTTACTGAAAAGTGAAATATTTTAATCGAAATGCGAACATCGGAACATCGTAGAAACATTTGGAAAAACATTTTGAAAAGAGGGTTTCAATGTCTAAAATAGTTTGGCCAAAATGGGGTGTAATATTTGGGATTAAAACTTGAATCCAAATTTATTCGCTGAGAATTCAAAAGATTGGACAGTGTAATTTTCATCATCGG
The DNA here is from genome assembly GCA_030407325.1 of Camellia japonica. Taxonomy (NCBI): domain Eukaryota; kingdom Viridiplantae; phylum Streptophyta; class Magnoliopsida; order Ericales; family Theaceae; genus Camellia; species Camellia japonica. The sequence continues at coordinate 102,523,397 of JAPPVO010000003.1, forward strand.
GTGCTCGGAATAAAGCGCCCAAGCCTTACGGGCGGTAAAAAATGGGGTATCTACAGGGACAGAAAATTTAAAACTTAGATACATATCAGTGATGTTATATTTACATTAGTCTTACATCACCATAACCCACATTTACGAAACTTACTAAACTTGTTCAGACGAAATATAAAAAAATACAAAAGTCTCAAAAACTTGATTCACAAAACATCTCGGAACCTCCTTGGGAGGCATACTAGTTGGCTGACACAAAACGAATCCAGACATCAGCTTAGGCCTGATCACGCGATTGATTACCTACATATATACATATATAAACAGTGAGCTGGAGCCTAGTGAATAACAACAGATTAAAGGGTTATGAATGATGTCCAATTCAGATTCAGAAATTAGAGTTCATATTAGAAACAGATTCAGATTCACATACTTACATAGATTTCATAAGTAGTCATATGTGGTACATTCGTTAGTTATCAAATCTGATTGATGATAAGACTCTACATACATAGTTGGTACCTGTAGCTCGACTTTCTTCGCGCCCCCTTTTGGAGAGCTCGAATTGGTCCTACAGTTCGGACTCATGTCACTGTTTTGAATCTAATCTCACAAAGTGCAGTGTGGAATCGATAAACACCAAAGAGTTCAATCCGACAAATCATTTTGGAAAATCGATTTTGAATCAAATAATGTTAAAATTGGATTGCTTTACCAAATTACAGAGTCGCCACCTAAATATTTTATTTTGGGAAAATTTAAGAAACCCTGACTCGTGCCAAAGGCCATGTGTTCATCATCACCAAAGTTGCCTCGGCTCGGAAACTTGGGTACGAGAGGGGAAGGTCATGAAATGAGCACCCCCACTCACCCGATCAAAGGATCGGCCTCTACTAAGCATGATATGTTGTTTTATAAATCTCATGTGTTCTTATTCCGGTTAGTAGCTAACTTTACTATGTGACGCACACAAGCAAGTATAGACTAAGTCGCACGACTTGGAACGAATTCAACTCGTGTTTGCTTTTGAAAATTGTTTGAATTTGCTATCCTCAAGTGGGCTAAAATGTGGATTTGCCATCAAACATGATGGGCTTAAAACATTATTTGCCACTTCACAAAGTGAGCTTAAAACATTCATTCGTTGAATTGTTCCAATTCAAACAACAAAGCCTTCATCCGCAGGCATTCATGCAGTTAATCACTTAAGCAAATAGCCTCATGGCAAGCATGTGAAACATGGCATTATAGCAAACGCACTCATACAAGTATGCTAAAGCATAAAACTCACCGAGTACTCCAAGCCAAAACAAAAACTAGTTAGAAACAATGCATGATCCTAACTATGTAAAATGCCTAATGCAACACATGCAATATGAGATTAATAGGCTCGGCTACCTAATCATGGCATATGATACAATTTGATAACATGCTTTGAAACATGTATGCAACGAAGTATTGAAATACGGTGCAGTTTGAATGATGCGCCGAGCCTCGGTGCACGCAAGACAAATGAATGGATGCAAACATGCAAGCATAAGGTATGCTAATTGAAAATGATCCCTAATCTAACCATCGAAAGCGGATAAATAAAAGGGAGAAAGACACGGGGTTGGAAGACATGCACACACACGCACACGCACACTTATTACAACATTATGCCCTCTCGAAGGAGGGTTCAAATGAGTAAGCTAAGCTACACTAAGCTAAGCTAATGAAGCTAATCTAATAAAACTAATCAGACTGGTTATTACAAAACAAAATAAAGAAATAGCTAAACTAAGCTACTGAATTATTACAACACTTAACTAATTAGCTATTAGTTAATTAAATTACCAAACCAATGTACACTAATTAAACATTTAGAGCACTGAATCACACTGCCTCAGCTCTGCTTTAGGAAATGGAGGATGCATGCACTCGGTTTTTGCCCCGAAAAGCCCTTCGGTTTGTTCTTGAGAGGCTTTGTTTGCAGGGTTGACTACACTCCAGAACTTTCTGTTCCACCTTACCAAACCAATGCTGAGGACTGCACCAGTGGCCTGCCGGCCATGAATGCTTGCTACTAGCCCCCTGTCGGCCAAAAATGTGCCATGCCGGCCAAATCAGTAGCTAAAACATGCTGAGATCAAGTCACAAAAAGGTAGAAAAACATGCTCACATGTTAGGCTATCTACACTTGCAAACAAGACACAAGGAGGGGAGGCCACCTCCTCCTATTTCGGACCTCAAAATAAAGTTTTTACCACTGAAAATCCCCTGGAATTCAATGGATAAAAGAGCCAAAAAAAGTTGTTTCAAAAGCTTTGAAAGATGGCACAACACTTTAATAAACAAGCTACAAAAAGGGTGGACTACCCCTAACTCAAATCAAACCTCAAACCACCATTTTAAACCATAAAAACAGAGATTTCAGAGGTTAAAACTAGCCTCAAAACAGCATGCAAAGGTGGCCAAACAAGTATTTAAATTAGGCTTTAAGGCAAAATATTTGAAGACAAGATGCTATGTAGGCAACAAAGGCAAGTCAAACCAAGCTAATATCCTCTTCTAGAGCTCAAATAGGACCTCAAGCAACCCCAACACAATGGTGATCAAGTTTGATCAAGAGCTCACAAGCAAAAGTGTAGAGAATTTAGGCTTTAAGGCAAAATATTTAGAGAGAAAGAGAATTCTAGAGAGAGAGAGAGAGAGAGAGAAATTTTTTTGTTTTCAAAATTTCCAACCTTGAGCATGCAAGAGGAAGGCTTCTATATATAGACGATACAAAATCCTCTTAAAGAGATCTAGCCATACTCGTGCAAGCAGATGGCTCAACCTGTGCAAACAGCTGGCAAAAAATATCAGAAAATATCTGCTGATACACTAGTGGCCAGCAGGCCATCAGTGATGGCCGGTAGGGGCTCATTGATGGCCGGTAGGGTACATCAATAGTTGGCAGGCCAAAATCCATGGCCGGCAGTGCCTTAACATGGCCGACAGTGCATCAAGAATAACATGCTGGAAAGGCCAAAACATGGTCCAAAAATGAGATAGAATTGATGCAGGGTTTGGAAAACTCAAACCTGTGGCGTTCTGCCGCGGAGTTCGAGTGCTCGACAAGCAATCAAACTTGTCACTGGATGTACCTGCAAGAACATCCAAGTCTTGAGGACGGTCAAAAATGGGGTGTCTACAGTTGCCCCTCTTTGACAGAACTTAGAGTCACGAAGATGACGTGTGTGAATGTCAAAGCCTAGAGATGACCCATTTTGACTAGGCCACAAGACTTAGACAGACATTCAAGATAACAATATATAGATGCGCCCACAGGCTAGGGCAAGATGCAAATGGTATGCACGATGCAAGAGCATAACTTATGATCATGCAATGAGGCTGTAATGAAGCATTTAAATGCAAATGTTATGCAAAGAAAATGCCACATTTTAAGCAAACCAACGAGGTACAGTAATCTCACACATGAGAAGAAGTAAGCAAATAAACACGCCACGCGTGAGAATCACAAGTCGAACCGCATTTCATGCAGAAAGGATGTAAGAAAATTATGCAATATTAACCGCACCTTACACAGGAAAAGGCTAAGAGCGACTATCGGGCACACTCGAAGGCTCAAACAAAACACATCCTAGCGCGTCACACGCGAAGGGAGAAAAAGAAGTGGTGTAAACACCGGAGGGTGGTGTAAACATCGAAACACGTCCCAATTTCTAACCAAGACAAGATGGTATAAGCGTCAGACACACATCCAAATGCTTCTAACCGAGGAGTGGTATAAACATCAGGCGCACATCCCAATGTTTCTAACCAAAATAAGGTGGTATAAGCGTCAGACACACGTCCCAAAATGCTTCTAATCGGGAAGTGGTATAAACATCGGGCACACGTCGCAATGTTTCTAACTGGGGAGTGGTATATACATCGGGCACACATTCCAATGTTTCTAACCAAAGCAAGGTGGTATAAGCGTCAGACACACGTCCCAAACGCTTCTAACCGGGGAGTGGTATAAACATTGGGCACACGTCCCAATGTTTCTAACCAAAGCAAGGAGGTATAAGTGTCGGACACACGTCCCAAACGCTTCAAACCGAAACAGGGCTTCAAAGGAGGGGGCAGGAGTGACTTTACCCGGAATCCCTGAATGAACCGTACATACAATATCATCTGGTTGCACCAGCCTTGAATGAACCGTACATATAATATCGTGCCTGCATAAGAAAGAAACTTGACAGGTACAATACAATAGGAATGCATATTCTATGCGAGACGAAAGACTATAACACAATGTTAGAGGCATGCTTCATGCACAACATGCATGAAACAAAACAGAAGCATATTCAATGCAACATGCATATTCTATGCAAACATGGTGATGCATGTTCTATGCAACAATTCAAAACGCATGTTCCATGCAACGACAAAGAAATGCACATTCTAAGCAACGACAAAACACATTTGATAAAAACAACTCAAAGGCAACTTCCGATTTACCTCTCAGAAGAGTTGTAATATGTCAAAAAGGATACACCTTGTTCAAGTTGATGAGCGATGACTACCACGCACTGGAAATGCAATTCTGAGCTTTCGCGAAGGCATTCTAAATCAAACTTTTAGCATACCTTGCATTTATTGGAATCCAAGGACACAAATTAAAGCCAAGGAGGCAAGGGAAGATTGTGGAAGCCTGCCAGCCATCAGGGGAGGCCGCCAGCCACCTGCCAGCCACTAGTGGTGCCTGCTGGCCACCAATATGCTACTGCCGGCCATCGATGTGCCACTGCCGGCCATCGATGGCAGATTTGGGCATTTCGACCTTTCATCCTTGGGTCTTTAAAAACAAGTGATGCCACTTCATTTCCTCACAAACCCATGTCTGAAATTCTTCTGCCTTGCTCTCTAGGTGCTCCTTCTCTCTAGATCCATGCGTTCTACACGTTTTCCAACACCCTAAAAACATTTTCCTTGCTAAAACCCTCTAGTTCTCTTCGCTTTGAACATATCAGAATTTGATTTCGACACTTCTTCCCTCATTTCCACCATTCTAGGCTCATTCCCCTCGAGTTTTTCTCAAGGTTAGCACACTTTTCCCGGCTTTGACTTTTTTTGACTTTTTTATCTCTCATAAGGTTGACTTTTTCAAAGTTTCACTATTTTTTCTCATTTTTCCTCACTTTTGCTTCTTTTGCATCTATTTCAGATGGCAGATGATGCCCCTTATGACGAGGCTATCCCCGACCTTCCTCCAGTAGAGTTCGAGGTAGACTTTGAGGCCGAGCCAGAGCTATTACCGCCGAGCATATGCCCCTTTGATCCAGCGAGGTACCATCCTATGACTCATGTAGTGCCTCCCGTAGGAGGCATCAAAGCCTTTACTGACTTTGATGAGGATGTGCCAGATGACCTTCTACTGAGAGAGCCAGCATCTCATTTGTCGGCCATCACCGTAGAGGTACGAACACTGTTTTTCTGCAGTACTACCCTTAACTATTTGCATTTCTTACACTATTTTGATCTGATTTCATCTCATAGACTACCTTAATCTGACTGTATCTCATACATTACTGCTTTATATTCAACTGTACTTTCATTGCTTGATCTGCTTGCATTTCATGCATTACCACAGGATGGATCCCGTTCCTTCAGAGGTTAAGGTACGACGACCGCTCGAGACTAGTACAGTGAGCTCCCAGTTAGGGTTCGCGACATTATTGATGAGACAGGGGTCGTAGCGAGTCGTCCTCTCTTAGGGGCTTTGGTGGAGAGGTGGTGAGATACCACCAACTCCTTCCATTTCTCCACCAAGGGGGAGATGACGATGACTCCTTACGACTTTGCCATGATCACCGACTTGGGCGTAGGGGGCGATCTGATCCATCTCGACCCTAATATGGGAGAGTGGAAGGCAGCATGGGCCGCACTGCTTGGGGCACACCCATCGACACTCCGGTCAGGCATGGTCTGGTATAGCTGGTTTGAGAAGCAGTTCAGGGGGTCTGAGCCCGAGATGGTCGACGAGACAGAGCAATACGCCAGGGGCTTCCTTATGTTCCTTTTCGGTACCACCTTGTTTTCGAACAGGTGGAATACCGTGGGCCTGTATCTGCTGAGCGCCTTGGTAGTGCTCCAGCGAGTTCAATTCTATGACTGGGGCAGAGCTGGCCTCACCACTTTGTATGGATACATGAGCTCAACTTCTCGCATGAGTGGGAGCTTGATCGGTGGCTACTGGCGGGCTTAGGAGGTACACAACTTAGTTTTCCCTTTTTACTTTACATTTTCTACTTAGCATTTCTTGCTTTACATTTGTTCAACACATGCATCTTCTGTATCTACTCATACACTGTATGCTTTCTGCTTTGCATTTTCTGTATCTGCTCATACACTATATGCTTTCTACTTTGCATTTTCTGTATCTGCTCATACACTGTATTGATCACACTTTCCCTGCAGCTGTGGGTGTACGCATACTTCCTGGCTCTTGCTCCCGAGCCTATAAAGGAGGTCCCAGCGATAGTCCCATTTTCTCGAGTATACGATGGCCAGCTTCGCCATAGGACCCGGGAAAACTTCATGTTTTTCCGCCAGTACTTCAACGTGGTTGCGGTGCACAAGGTAACCCAAAACAAAGTTATTCTTCTTTTCAATCAACTTGATACACCCATTAATTAATTAACAGCGACTAATCATCTGTTCATTCTCTTATTTTCAGATCACATGGCAGTCGTGGGACGCGATACCATCGGGGCTCCGATTCCAGTATGACACAGCTAGGGTCATCACTCGCCATCATATCCTTCTCAAGGGCCCTCTGCCGCACCTGGTTCTTGGGTGAGCATTTCACGCACTAGACTTTAGGATTGCCTGCCCCATTCATACCGATGGCGCCTCCAGTGTCCATGAGGGTGACGCACAGACTTTTTGCTGAAAAGGTGATCCAGTTCATGGTAGGACTGGAGGCGGACTACTTCCGTGTAGAGGGCGATTATGCGACCTTCATCTAGACACATCTGATGTCGCCTTTGACCGGCGTTCGTGGAGGTGAGGGAGCAAGAGCTCCAGCTGCGAGAGAAAGAGGCAGAGGGGCCAAAGCGAGCAGGACCCGTGGCAGGAGAGGTTCTGGGGAGAAATAGAGGACGGGATTGCCAGAGCTGCCTACTACACTGACTTGCTGGCGACCAACAGGGGAGACTTATCAGATTCCCACTGAGCTCGCACCAGTTGGTCATGACCTTGTCGGAGTTCGAGGTCCGACCCCGGTATGTACCATACTTTACATTTTGCGCATTCAGTTCATTTCAATTATGCTTTATAGACCACTGAGCATCTCAACACATTTACAGGCATCCATGGAGTACACCGGGCAGGCTCTCGAGCTAGCGGCTCCTCTGATGGGAATGGTTCAGACGAGCATGAACCTGCTCAGCCTCTACAGGATTTCGGTAATTTCTTTCAGTTTGCACTTCATGCCATGAAATTCTCTGCTGACACATTAGCATTTTAATTGTAACATGCTCCAAACTACACTGATCTGATTCATTGCATCAAAATACTGCATCTGATATACACCACAACTAATGTATTCTGACAAACTACCATTTTCAGACCCTAGCTCCACCGGATGCCCTAGCAGGGGCCGCAGCAGGACCTTTAGTACCTCCTCCAGCAGCAAGGAGGAGAGGAAGACAGGCTCCAACACATAGCCGAGGTAGAGCTAGGGGCATCCGCGGCGAGAGTGGCCCCTCAGAGCCCATTCTGGACGAGGATGATGATAAGACGAGTGAGGATGATGGTGAGGCAACGAGTCCACAGTCAGAGTCATCTAAGGATGGAGACGACAATGCCAGCTCAGATTCTGCTAGTGGTGAGGCTAGAGAGACGGAGGAGGGCTCCGGTTCAGACTTATTCAGACAGCGGTGCCGATAGAGATAGTGCTTTAGAGTCCGCTACATCGAGGAAGAGGACGAAGAGAACCTCTCGAGCCTGAGGTGGTTGGCGCCGATTTAGATGCTTTTTGCTTTGTTTTCTTTTTGCTAGTAATGTTAGCACATTGTACAGCCTTAAGCAGTTTTATTTTCTTTGTAAAACTTGTACTCTTTTGTAAAAAGTGACCATGATTGGAATGAAAACTCAGTTTTTGATTTAAAAAGTGTTACATTTTGCATTCTGAGCATAGCATAACATCGCACAGCATGAAAATGAGAATGATCTTTTTTGAAAATTGCACATTCTAATGATATTGTCTTAATTAGGTAGTGGACCAATCAACAACTGAAAGAACAACACAACTCGACAAACAACACAAGGTCTTGACAGGCTAATCAATGTAAATACAAGTCGATAAGCAAGACACAGACTCAATAAACAACATAAATACAACTCAATAAACAAAACCAGACGATTACAACTTAAATAAACATGCTTAAGCACCAAAAGGACCAAAAACAAGACCTCAAAAGATGTCAATAACAAAATACAACTGTTGAAAACAACTAAATCTTCACAAAGGAGGCCAGTGAGCATGAAAGGGAGGCTGCCGGCCATGGAGGGTGGTCTGCCGGCCATTGATAAGCCTCTGCCGGCCATCAATAAACCCTGCCGACCATCGATGAGCAGAACCTCTGAAACGTTAACACCTGGCCTCCACTCACTGCCTTATCTTCTACAAAAACTCCAGCTTCGTGGTTTTTTCATTCCAGCTCTATTTTTGCCCCAAATGAGCCATTCTTCAACAAAAAAACTCTCCAATTGGATTGCGACTTTAGATGGTGTAGACAACCCATTTTTGACCGTCCTTAAGACTTGGATGTCACTGTTTGAACACTCAGTGATCATCCATGTTTGTGTTCGTTTTGAGTTCCTAAAGGTCTCGGCTACGCGCCTTGCCTAAGGATCTCTCAAGTCGACTGTTTTGTGCTTGGTTAGACCAAACACTTGTTAGTTTTTTGCTTTGGAGAGTAGGGAATGGCTTGTTGGCCATCCCCACACCTCACTGGCCATGGCTTGGGGCCACCGGCCTTGTTTTCTTGCCACTGGCCATTGGTGATGGCCGGTCGGCACTTTGTATGGTCGGCCGACCATCTATTTGGCCGATTGTCTCCTTTTCTGACCGGTATCTCCTTTTTGCCTTTTTCAGGCATTGTGCATGCCAGCTGTGCCAGTTGGAGTGCATGGACCTTTCCTCCATACACATGTATGGAGGAATTTGCACCCTTTGCACCCTTTTGGTCTAGCTTCTTGAGGAAGCTTGGACCTTTGTCTTAGCTTCCTCAAGAAGCTTGGACCCCTGTCTCAGCTTCCTCAGGAAGCCTTGGCCCCTTAGCCTTAGCTTCTTTAAGAAGCCTTGACCCCTTTTGTATTAGCTTCCCTTAGAAGACTTGAGCCCTTGCCTTGTCTATGTAAGGAGGCCTTCCTTCTCCTTTGAAGAGGTTCAGCAAAACCAGAGATAATATCATATACATATCTGATCTACACCACTCTCTCTATATATCCCCCCTCTCTCTCTACATTTGTGTGTGTTAGAGGGCCTAAAAGGGTGTTTTGTTTTTAGTTTTGCACTAAGACACCTAGTGTTACACCATACCTTGGTTCTTGGGGTGTTGAGAGATTGTTCTTGGAGGTTTTGAGCTGGTTTTGATCAGAAAAGGGGCCTGAGGTTGCTGTTCTTCAAGTGTTCTTCAAGGGTGAGCATAATTACTTTATATTCCCCATTCATGCACTAGCTTTTAACCCACTTTGCATGCTATTTTGAGCTTTGTGTATAACTGATAAAAGTTCTATTTTTTGATGTTTAAGATGTTTCATTAAGGTCCTTTTGGTGTTGGGGGTCGACCTCCCCCTCTTAGGCCTTGTTTGGCCCTTTTTGTGCTTTCTTTGTTGAGCTTCAGGAACCTTTTGTGTATTGGCCTTCTGTAGACACCCCATTTTTGACCGCCCTTAAGACTTGGACGTGACTGATGGTTTACATGGTGGAGAAAGGTGTGCAGGGGAAAGGTTCAGTTTCTTCGGCAAGGAGAGAGTCAAATATCAACTTCATACCCCTTTTTGGACCAAAACAATCTTGATCAAAAGATTTTAGACCTTAAAACCCTCTCTTTCAAAATGTTTTTGAAATCAAGTTTTTACGATGTTCCGAGGCTCGCATTTTGTCAAATGTTGCGCTTTTCAATAAACCGAGCAAGGACAAAGTAGAAATGAATGAAAGAGAGATGAAATCTTTGAAAAATCTTTCAAAACACTTTGTTTAGGGGTTTGGAGTTGAAGAAAAGAGGAAAGGAGAGAAGAAAACTAGTTTGGGCGAAGTTCGGCATGAATCTGGTTGGACTGAATCTGCGCGGCTTTACCAAAACAAGCATAACTTTTTGCATAGGAGGAATTTTAATGCAAAGCTGGTGCCATTGGAAAGATAACTTCCAGGGCTTCAATTTGGACACAAGAATGACCTAAAAAGGAGTTCATATGAAGGAGTTATGGCCATTTGAAATTGGACCTGGAAAGCAGAATTTTCCTGAACTAGCTGGCCGACCAGAAAAGGTGGCTGGCCAACCACCCTCTCCAGAAAAAGTGGCTGGCTGACTAGAAAAGTGGTCTGCAGGTCCCAAACTCAGATATTTATCTCCAGCTGTCTTCCATAACCTCCAGCTGTTCCAAACTCAGATTTTTTTGAACCAACTCTTGTATATGGCTATATATGAGTTATATCTCTCATTTTCAAGGACAATCTTCCTAAGCAAGTTTTGGGAGCTTCTCACTCTAAAAAATCCCTCTCTCACTAGAAATTCCAGAGCCAAATCTCTGCCTCTCTCTCCTTCTCTTGCCTTTGTGTGCATAGTAAGAGCTATACTTGGAGATATACCTTTCTTTTGCCTAGGCACCCTTGATCAAACTCAACTACCATTGGGCTGAGGTTCTTTGAGGATCATTTTGAGCTCCAAAATCTGGTTTTAGCTCAGAGTTTGGACCCCTTTTGCTGCTGTCTTCTTGAGCTTCAAGGGTAACACACCATTTCCCTCTTTTAAGCATTATTTTGCTTCCTATCTTAGCCCTATTTGCAAGCATTTTTGGGTTTCGAAATAAACTAGAAAAAGTCTTGTTTTGATCTTCTAAACATGTTTGTTTAAGGACTCTTTTCTGTTTGGGGTCATCTTCCCCCTTCCATGCTTCATTTCCTCATGTTTTGAGCCTTGCATTTGAGCATTTACATTGGCCTCGGTTTGGCCTTTTAGCCACTGAAATTCAGTGGCTTAGATGTGTTTTTGAGCTTCAAAATCAGAGAGGGTTGACCCTCTCACCCCTTGTTCTCTTTACTAGCATTGTTGGCCTTCCAAAGGGGCCCCTATTTGCATGTTTCAAAGCCATACTTCAGACCCTATTTGGTGAGTTTTAAGGTCTGACTTGACTCTATCCGGAGCCCCTTTGGCCATATTTTATGTCTATGATGCATGTGCAGAACAATCTCATTCAAGGCCTTTCAAAGGGGGCCTTTCATTGCATGCTTCCTAGACTAATTTCAGGGCCTTTTTGGTGAGTTTTAGGGCTGTCATAACTTATTTCCAGAGGTGGTTTTTCCCTTTTGTTTGTCTATCATGTATGTGTAGAACAACCCCTCGCATGGCTTTTCAAAAGGGCTCATCATTCTTGCATGTGTTGACTAAGTTTCAGTGGTTATTTGGGCATATTTTGGCATGAAATACTTCTATTTTTGGTTGGTTGGGTGAGCCCTCATATGCTTCATATAGTTGTAGAATAACTCATGGTTCACTAGCTTTCTTTGCATGCTTTATAGGCCATTGATTCTAGCATATTTTGGCTATGCCTTAAACTGATAATGTGCTTATTTTGGACTGCCCTAGCTCTGTTTTTGGGTCTTGTGGTTGAATGATGTTAGTTTTGCATGCTTGTAGTTCAAGGTCCATGCTTAGCTTTGAGTTTTGAGATCCATTCCATGCATATACTGAGGTGTGTTCATGTTTTGAGCCTATTTTGCATCATATTTTAGAGCCTATATGAATGCTATATTGCCATGTTTTGCACTCCTTAAATGCATTTGAGAGTCGGGCATGTATGCCCCATTTACCGACCATTGAATGAGCTCCATTTCGTTGCATTCCGAGCCATCATTTTAGGTTAATTTCCCACTGTTTCAGACCTGCCTAGGGTCTTTTTGGGGTTGGTTTTGCCTTTGGTGCATTGCTTTGGGTACCTATAGTGTAACGCACTTCACTAGTTTCGGTACCCGGGCCCCCTAGCTCGCATTGTGTGCCATATTTGCATGTTTCGGGACCATATTTCATGCTGTTTTAGAGCTGTAATTTATGCTATTCCATGTCATGTTTCATCCTCTGCCATGCTTAGTTTGAGTTGCATGTTATGCCTTAGGATCGGTCATTTGCATCCGTGCATGTTTGCATGTGTTTCGGTTATCTCAGTTCCATCATATGGCCACTGATTTGAGTGTGGCTAAGGTCCACTCATATTGGTGTAAGTCCATCTTACATTGAGCATGCCATTTAGTTCATGATTGTTGCATGTTTGGTCATTGCATTGTGTATGCTTTGATCATATCATTAATAGTCTTCATGTGCGCATGATAGCCTTTGTATGTGCATTGTGTATGCCATTGTAGTTCATAGCATTGCGTATGCTAGGTTGCATGTTAGTCGCATTGTGTATGCCATCTCATCGCATTGTGTTTGGGATAGGAGTTAGCTCAAGCACGGGAAACGAGGGACGTTTCGTACTCAAAGTGACGAAACGTGTCTCAATTCCTGGTCGCCGACACTCCGGATTAACCATGATGGAGTTTAGGCCTTCTTGTGTTCATATGTGCATTCATTTCACATCGAGTCGTGCAATTCGATTCCTCGGCCATCATGTATTGAGATGCGTGATTGGTGGCACGAGGATCGAGGACTACACTCCCTATAGCTTGTGCAAGGACGAGGAGAGTGGTCATGCACACATATGTTGAAAATACATTGCCTTTTCTCTCTCTTGCCTTTGTTGCAAAAAAAGCCAGAAACCAGAGGTGGAAACTGGTCGGCCGACCAGGTTTTCTGGCAAGCCGACCACCGTCTTTGGCCTCCACCACAAAGGGTGGTCGGCAGGTGGCCTCCCATGCTAATAACTGGTCGGTGGCCTTCCCAAGGTGGAGTTTCAGCCTTCTGGAGCTTTGTGCAAGTTTCTGAGATCAATTGCAAACAAAGGCAAGACGAGGCATCGCAATGGAATTTCCCGACGAGGCGACTCGAGCATGCATGCATCTATTGTCACCCAAAACAGGGCCGAGGCAGTCACATTCATGTAGTTTACATGCTTACTTAGCTAGTTTGTTAATTAGTTAATGTTGTGTAATAATTAGCTGTAGCTTTTATTTATTCGGACTGTATTATTTATTCGGACCCCTTGAGGGGGGCAATGTTGTAATAAGTGTGCGTGTGTGTGATGTATGTCTTCCAACCCCACGTCTTTCTCCCTTTTATTTACCAGCTTATGATGGTTAGATTAGGGCATGTTTCAATTAGCATACTTATGCTCTCATGATTGCATTCATTCATCTGTCTTGCATGCACCGGGCTCGGCGCATCATACTAACTGCATTGTATTTCAATTCTGAGTTGAATACTTGTTAGTTGTAGCATTTCACATGCCATCTTTAGAATAGCCGAGCCTATTGTAGTTACATTCCTGCATGTGTTGCATTAGGCATTTCTATATAGTTAGGATCATGCATTGATTTCTAACTAGTTTCTGTTTTGGCTTGGAGTACTTGGTAAGTGTTTATGCTTTAACATCCTTGCATGTGTGTGAGTGACTGCCATGATAGCATGCTTACCATGAGGCTATGGGCTTATGTGATATACTTGCCTGAATGCCTGTGGGTGAAGGTTGGATTATCTGAATTGGAATAATGCATTGACTGTGAGTTTTAAGCCCACTTGAGAGTGGCAAATCATCTTGTTTTCTAAGCCCACCTGAGGGTGGCAAATCCACATTTTAGCCTACTTGCAAGTAGCAAACCATTTTCAAAACAAACATGAGATGTTTTGTTCCAATTCAGGCGATCCAGTCTATACTTGTATGCTGCGCGTATCACATAGTAAATCTAGGCTAATAACCGGAATAAGAACGCATAATGTTTTCAAAACTCGATATCATGGTTAGTAGAGGCCGATCTTTGATCAGGCGAGCGGGGGTGCTCACGAAGTGACCTTCCCCAATCGTACCCAAGTTCCCGAGCCGAGGCAACTTTGGTGATGACGGACACGTGGCCTTAGGCAACGAGTCAGGGTTTCCTAAATTTCCCAAAATAAAATATTTATGTGGCAACTCTGTATCTGGCAAAGCAGTCCATGTTTGGCATTTCTTTCAAAAAAATCTATTTTCAAAAACGATTTGCCGGATTTGGACTCTTTGATGATTCATCGGTCTTGCATTGGACTCTGCGAGATTAGATACAGGACCGTGACATTGAGTCCTGAACTGTTGTGGGCCCCAAATGAACAAAACGGGATTTCCCTCTGGGGACGTTCGGGGACGTCTACACCTTCTCACCACTGAAATCCAGTAGATTTTTAGTGGTGGTGAAGGGGTCTTGAAGTCTTGTTTAGCGGAGGGACACCCCTCTCCCTTTGTGTCTCATTTGTTCATGTTTTTAGCTCATAAGGGTAGCATACATGCTTAGCTTTACTTAGCTCCATTTCAGAGATTTTTTGGGTGTTATTTGGTCACATTATACCTTTGTTTTTGGTCGGATTGATGGTCCACTACATGCATCATACACTTGTCTAGTAACCCCCTTTATTGCCATAACATGTGCCATGCATTTGCCCCTCCATGCTTGCATGTTCTAGCTTGACTTCATGAAGCTTTTGGTCATATTTCATCGTGCTTGAGGTCTGTTGGGTACTGATTTGATCATGTTTGCCATGTTTGGTATAGCCACCATGCATTTTGGCTTGTGAGCCTTGAGTGTGTGAGTCATTAGCATGCTTTAGTTGGGTTGTTTCAGTGATTTGGAATCATTTTACATGCTATTTCAGTCCATAATCCATGCTTGTATGCTTGCATTTATCATCCTTTCCATGCTTTGAAGAGATGCTCTTTTGTGCCTTAAAATGAGTCATTGTGCATGCCTATGTGTTTGAGGCTTCGGGCTGCCATATCAGTGGGTATTGGGGTGTATTTTGATGCATTGAAACTCTGTTTTTGGTTGCATGATTCATGCCATGTGTGGTCATGATAGGTGTAGAGCAATGCTCTCTTTGTGGCCCCAAATGTCCTTTGTTTTGTGCTCATTTTCTAGCATATTTTTTGCCCTATCCCATGCATGTTCCAGCCCTGTTTTGACCTCCCCTAGGACTGTCCCAAGTCCTTTTGGCCCTTTGGGGTTCGTTTGATGTGGTTATGGTTTGAACCCCTTTGTTGGCCTCGAGTTTTGGGCCCCTTTGCATGCTATGCTTCACTTGTGTGTTTGGTTTGGCACTCATCTTAGCATGTTTTTCAGAGCTCAGCATGTTTGTAAAATGCCCATGTTTGCCTCCTTTAAGTATGCTTAGAGTTGCCTCTTTTATGCCTTGGGTGATGGGCCTTGGTGTGTGCATGCTTGCATGCATGATTTGTGCCCTTATGCGTCATCTTTGGCCACTGTTTTGGGATGGGCTGAGGTCCTCCCATTTCGGTTTAAGTCCATGCTTGCACATAATTGCATGTTTGGCATGTTACATCGTGTTACATCATTCGCATGCTTGCATTATATCATGTTTGCATGCTTAGTATATTGCATAATATTCAGTTAGTTGCATCGCATAGTCTCATTGTATACTTGACATGTTCATGTTGCATTAGCTTAGCTTGCATACTTAGGTAGCATTACATTGCATTAAGATTAGCATGCTCACATTGCATTGCATTAGTTGCCTTACTTTGCATTGTATATGGCATACATGCATAGCATTATGTTTGGTTTGGGGTGTCAAACCAAACATGAGGAATGAGACGTGTTCGTACTTAAAGTGATGAAACATGTCTCAATTCTCGGTCACCAACGTCCTTGACCTCAACATGACAGGGCGTGTAGCACTCATGTGTTTTGTTGCATTCATTTACATTGAATTACAAACTTGGTATCTTTGGCCATCATGCATCAAAATGCGTGATTGGTGGCCCGAGTACCAAGGGTCACACTCCCTTGAGTCCATAGCATGATTGGGAGAGTGGTCATGCACACATTGCTTTGAATTTCCTTGCCATGCACTGTCTGCCCTCTGCTGTTGCCAAAACCAGTATTCTGCAGGAAGAAATGGCCGGTCGACCACTTTTAGTGTCGACCAGCTATCAGTATCCAGCCGGTGGTCCAATATTTGGCCGATTAGCCCATCCTCATGGCCGGTGGACTTTAATTATGGCCGGTGGCATTCCACAACACTCAGGGAGTGATTCAAAAGGATTCTGGAAACTTTCATAAATTTCAGATGAGCAAGGCAGTGTAAACAGAGGCAACTTTAGACATGGCAGTGGATTTCTGAGCAAGGCGAGTCAAGCATGCATCATCCACGCATTCCGAGGCAGAGCTGCGGCGGTCTCTTTAATTTCATATTTAGACTGTTTTTGTAATTAATTTGTTAATCAATTAGAAGTTTTGTAATATTTAATTAGCTAGAGTAGCTAATTATTTATTCGGACTGTATTATTTATTCAGACCCTCCGATGAGGGCAATGTTGTAATAAGTGTGCGTGAGTGTGTGCATGTCTTCCAACCCCCACTTCTTTCTCCCTCTTATTTACCTGCTTTCAATGGTTAGTTTTAGGGCACGTTTCAATTAGCATACTTATGCTCGCATGTTTGCATCATTCATCTGTTTTGCATGCACCGGGCTCGGCGCATCATACTAACTGCATTTGTATTTCAATCCCAAATTGAATACGTGTTAGCTGTAGCATCATCATATGCCATCATTAGAATAGCCGAGCCTATTGTAGTTGCATTCCTGCATGTGTTGCATTAGCCATCTTAACATAAGCTAGGATCATGCATTTGATTACTAACTAGCTATTGTTTTGGCTCGGAGTACTAGGTAAGCTTTTATGCTTTAGCATACCGCATGTGTGTGAGTGTTTGCCACGATAGCATGCTTACCATGAGGCTATTTGCTTATGTGATATAACTGCCTGAATGCCTGTGGGTGAAGGTTGGGTTGCTTGAGTTGGGATAATTCGTCGAAACCCATGTTTTAGCCTACTTGCGAGTAGCAAAATTCAATACATTTTCAAAATAAGACGGATATGCGATGCATTGTTCCAAATCAGACGAACTAGTCTATACTTGTTTTTTTCTGTGCGCATAACATAGTAATTCTAGGCTAATAATCAGAATAAGAGCACATAATATTTTCAAAACTTGATATCATGGTTAGTAGAGGCCGATCTTCAGATCGGGCGAGCGGGGGTGCTCACGAAGCGACCTTCCCAAATCGTACCCAATTTCCCAAGCCGAGGCAACTTTGGCGATGACGGACATGTGGCCTGAGGCAACGAGTCAGGGTTTCCTAAATTCCCCAAAATAAAATATTTAAGTGGCGACTCTGTATTTGGCAAAGCAGTTTATGTTTGGCATTTCTTTCTAAAAATCAATTTTTTAAAACGATTTGCCGGATTTGGAATTTTTGATGATTCATCGGTCTTGCATTGCACGCTGCGAGATTAGATACAGGACTGTGACATTGAGTCCTGAGCTGTAGTGAGCCCAAAATGAACAGAACGGGATTCCCTCCCGAGGCGTTCGGGGACGTCTACCGTTTCTGGCGACTCTGCTGGGGAGTTAGAGAGCTTGACTCGAATTCATGATATCTTGTTTTGATTACACTTATGTGTTTCTTTGAATTGCATTTGCATCGGTGCGCCTAAGTCACAGTGTTTGCCGTCTGCTATTTCTGAACGGTTTGTCGGAGGCTTGCTTTGTTAAAGCGTGCCATAAGGCTGACCGACGGGCTCTGCCACGATGGAAACACAAACCCCGGTTGTCACCGGGGCACCCCTTTTTGACCATTCGACCTAGTGCATATTCGGAATCCATAGTGACCATTCCAAACTAAGACAGGTTGCGTACCCGATTATAGGTTGTGTGAAACTGTTGTGTGCGTAGTGAAACTCTAGCTCCTGACAAAATAGGACAGGGAAACCCTACCCCAACATAGGGGTGTTTTGGCTCTCACTTGTTTACTATGTGCTTTTAGAGTGCGTCTCTACAGGAATGCATGTATCAGTTTGCAAGTTTGCGCGTCAGGCAAGCGGGCATCAGTATTAGAGTTTGGGAATCAGTTATATCCGAGGGTATCAGATCCAGATCTGGGACAGTAATTCGGGAACAGTGATCAGCGTTTGAAAAAATAGTGTACCCAACTTATCAACTGCATGTTGTTGTACCCAACTGTGTGTTGTGTTTTAATTATGCCGTTACGTTGTCTGTTTGTTGGTTGGTTATTTCCTTATTATTGCTTTATTTATCTTTTTGCTAGGTAGCTTAGCACGATTGCTTCTAACCAAACAGATATTCCCTAAGCACTCTGGACTAGAGGTCGCAGACTCCACCGATCTGAGGATCTGGTAGACGGACAACCAGTGTTTCATTCTCTACCCCTAGTTACCAGAAAGAGAACGGTCAGGCAGAGGATATCAGTTCAGCAGTCAGTTCAGAGGGCTTCATCTGCCCCACTTGTGTACAGTAGGGATCAGGGTTTTGTTTCTCCCGGAGAGAGGGAACACATACCGGTAGTACGGTTAGATCAGGGCAGTATGGCTGGAATGGAGGAAATGATGCGTCAAATCCAAGAAAGTATGAGAATCATGCAGCAGGACGCTGTTCGTCGGGATGAGTTTGCCAAACAACAGGCCGAGGTTATGGCTCAACAAGCAGAATTGATTGCCAGGTTACAGCAGCAAATCGGGGCATCTGCTTCGCACCAAGCCCCTCCCCCACCAGGAGTTTCAGCATCCAGGGAGGCACCAAATGTCCAGAATGCCCAGGAGGATACAGACATCCCAACGGGGCCGGCTCCGCCCCCGATTCTACCTCAACTATCCAAGGCGCCTACGCCTATCAATCAACTGGACTCTCCTTTTGAATTCGAAGTGGACCCCACGACATTGAAAGTGAGAAAGATGGAGAAGTTGTTCAAGAAGTCTCAGGGTGTCAAGACCATCCCTGATATTGAAAATGGGTATACCGATGCAGCCGTAACGTTGCCAGACAAATTTAAGATGCCGCATATCGACCGATTCGATGGATCCGGGGTCCCATGGTGCACCTGAGGCTGTTCTCAGATATCTTAAGGCCGATGGGCCTCACCAGACTACAGAAGCTATCTTTGTTCGGCCGGGCCCTGTCTGGTGTAGCGGCCATCTGGTACGCAAAACTGGAAGACGATGTCAAAAGGAACTGGGATGAGATGGTCGAGGCCTTCGTTGCACAATACTCGTATAACATGCAAATTGAGATTACGACCCGTGATCTTGAGACGACGAGACAGAAGCCTAAGGAAAGCTTCTCAGAATTCGTGACCCGCTGGAGGGCCAAGGCCTCAATGATGACCATTAGGCCAACGGACAAGGATCAAATACGGATGGTTGTGCGCAACCTCCAACCCAAACTGATGCAGAAAATGATCGTGCTCCCCTTCCCTACCTTTTCAGATCTGCATGAGATGGGAGTACAGATTGAGGATGCCTTGAAGCAAGGCTTAATTGATAATGACGGAGAGCAACCCAAAAGAACCTTCGACCGCAACACCAATGCGGGCCCGAGCGGCGCTACAACTGCAAGAGCCTCAGAAGTGAGCATGGTCACCACCAACTTTCCTCCAAGAACTATGGCAGCTATGCCATTCTCCGGTGCGTCCGGAAGCAATACACAAAGAGCCAAATACCCACCCAAAAGCCAAAGAACCTTCGCCCCACTGTATATGCCCCTGTCCAAAGCTCTGGGGGTTTTAATCAGAAAAGGGCACTTGAAGCCCCTGGAGCCGCGACCATTGCCGAAAAAAACTCCCCCCTTCCCACAACCTAGCCAAATATTGTGCATTTCACCACCAGCACGGTCATGAAACTGACCAATGCTTTCGACTACGTCATGAGATTCAGGATCTCATTGATAATGGGGGTGATTGTGCCTCCCGAAAAACCCAATGTCACAACCAACCCTCTCCCACCACATAACCAAGCTCCACCCCCCAAACAAATCAACTTCATCCAGACTGGGGTCGTGTCTTACGATCCTAGCATATATATCACCCCGTCCCACCTACCCAAGCTGGAGGTGCTCCTTCCTGACTGCACTGACTTGTGCATGTTGGACATCTCCAAAACCCAACCCGAACCAATGATGGTGACTGTCGAACACAGAATAGGGGAGATTTCGGAGGAGAATGGGATTATCGAGTCAGAATCTGAGTAATCTGGGAGTTTTGCTGAGGAGGTATACAGTCTGAGTGACTACATTCTGTCAGTAGGCCAGGTTCGGCCAAATGTGGAATTGCTGATAGGGGCAGAGCTATGTGTGATACAGGGGGATGAATTTGGTCGGAGGATAGACGACTTAGCGTCTATGGAAGGGGACTTTGCTAACCTCCAGTTTTTCAATGAACAAGATCCAGGGGACATGGCAGTCAACTAGTCAGATTTTGAGGAGTCAGCAGAGGTCACCGGGTGGCTTGATAACCTGCCAGACATTGTTGAAGAATCTCAGTTGGAACGGGGCCTGTGAGGGGCAAGAACATCAGTGGTGGCCGGAAGGGCCAAAAATCAGAGTACATCGCCGGAGAGCGTCGGTGTCAAGAACTTCGCTCGGGATCTGGGCATTTTGAACACAGGAATTATTGAACAACCAACTGTGCTGACGCAGTTGGAACAGGAAAGGTTTGAGGATTCTGAGAGAATCAGGAAAGCTAAAGCCCATGAGGGGACTGAAAGTGCTGTGTGCACAAGGACAGAAAATGTTGCGAGCATGTGGACGGAAGGTACTGCGAATATGAGAACAATCATACCGGAGCCGGACATGTGTCTGTCGGCTACCGATGGAATGTGGTGGGAGGACGATGATTTATGTCTTGCCCACACGGATGAAGATTGGGGGAGCAACCAACCAAACGATGCCTAGTACATCGGCGAAGTCGATCATATGACAAGGAGCGGGCGGTACTTCAAACCCCCGCACCTAGATCAGCCAGAAGCGTTTGGAAAGGATAGGGAGGCGGAGAAACAAAAGGAGAAGCTACTTGAGGACGAGGCCGACTCAAACAGTTAAAAAAGATACAAGCAGACATCTCCATCTGGGGACTGCTTATGGCATCGCGAGTGCATCGACAAGCTGTCTTATCGGCCATGGACAAGGCCAAGCTCTCAATAGACACCACACCCGAGCAGCTGGTGGGCTTAGTTTTTCTGGGAGGAGCTACGCCGATGTTGACCTTCTCCGATAAAGAATTGCCACCTGAGGGTGCGAATCACAACCAGCCACTCCATATCTCTGTGGAGTGCAGAAACAAGTGGATACCGGTGGTTCTTGTAGCTACCGGATCCGCCATCAACGTCTACCCGGCAAGGACTGCGTATGAAATCGGTTTAAAGACCGTGGACTTTGTGCCGACAGCCCAGGTGATTCGGGCATATGACAACACAAGCAGAGAAGTAATGGGGACGGTGAAAATCCAGACCCAGGTTGGCCCGGGACAGCATGAAATTGACTTTCACGTCTTAGAAGTTCCTACAACCTTCAATCTACTTTTGGGGCGGCCGTGGTTGCACCAGGTAAAGGCAGTTTCGTCCACCTTCCACCAGATGGTGAAATACCCCCATGGCAAGGGAGTAACCATTGTTTTTGGGAATTCGTCGATCCATCCACCACCAGAAGTATCTACGCCAGTATTGGAAATCGAGCACGGTATGGAGGATGTGTTCTTGTCGGGCTTTACCTTGGCTGAGGCTCGGGTCATTCAGAACATCTTGGCTGTTGGTGAGGGGGTGTATGTCAGCGCACAATCAATATACCTCATGAACAAGCTTCAACACATCCCCGGGATGGAATTGGGAAAGAGTGGCCGGAAGGGCATTGCAACATTGGCCGAAGTGCCACACAACCCACATACCTTTGGTTTGGGTTATCTGCCCACCAAAGAGGACTGGGTAAGAAAAGGCAAGGAAATGGCTGGGAGAGCCAGGGCAAAGCAGGCGGGGAAGCCTTTTGAGTTAATGCACCGACCCATTTAGGGTACCCTAAACGGACGCTTCGTCTGGGAGGGGGAGGACTTTCCATTTTATGGCTTCCCGGAGCCCTGGTTGAACGCAGAGTGGAAGCGCGTGCCAGGTTTTGAGATCTTTTTCGACCTGCAGTTATCTGGGGATGATGTTGCTGAAGAGCAGACAGACCCATCGACTAAGGTGGAACAGAGCAAGAAAGTCGAGTCTGAGGACGTCGAAAGTGAAATGGGGGTAGCGCTGGCATGTCTACTTTCAGATCCTCCGATCGAACAGAAGTGCTTGGGGGATGACTTCTCAGTGTCCATGATCGGGAATGAAACGGCTGTGGGCCTATCAGCAAACATTTTGGATGTATCCATCGCACCCTCTCTCATTTGGCAGTACGATGAGGGATTCTTGTCAAGCAGCACCGGGTCAGGTAGTGAGCCGGAATCTGATTCCACCGAATCTGTTGAGTCAGAATCAGGTTCCAGCTCGACTGAGTCTGAGTCTAGTATTCCTGGGGGTGATAACCCGGATATCACAGTCCAGTCCAAGTCGTCTTTTTCTTTCTCTTTTGAGTCTGTTGTAACCGAAGAATCGGACGATTTGGATGTGCTTAATGAGAATGATGTGGCTATAGTTTTTGAGTACTTTTTTGTGCCCTTGATTTATTGCATTAACTCAGACTTTCAAAATTTTGATGAAAACGACGAGGAAGAAATTCCTCCAGTTTTGCAACGATTAATTGATCAAGAGCAGGAGAGATTTGTTAAACCCCTGGTTGATGAAATCACTACAGTTAATGTGGGCACTGAGCAGGACCCGCGGCTGGTCCAAATCGGGTCCACGTTGTCTTCGGAGGAACGCGAGCGCTTAGTCGCTTTATTAAAAGATTTCAAAGATGTTATCGCGTGGTCCTACGAAGACATGCCTGGAATCGATCCTGAGATTGTACAGCACCGGATCCCTCTTGAACTTGAGGCCCGACCCGTTAAACAGAAACTCAGGAGGATCCGCCCGGACTGGGCCTTCAAGATTAAAGAAGAGGTCATCAAGCAAATCGATGCAGGGTTTCTGCTGGTATCCGAATACCCAACTTGGTTGGCCAACATTGTTCCGGTACCGAAGAAGGATGGCAGGATTCGGGTATGCGTGGATTTCAGGGATTTGAACAGAGCCAGTCCGAAGGACGACTTTCCCTTGCCGCATATTGATGAGTTAGTGGACTTCACAGCGGGGCATGCTTTGCTTTCATTCATCGATGGATTCTCAAGCTATAATTAGATAGTGATGGCACCTGAAGACCGGGAGAAGACTGCTTTCACTACCCCGTGGAGGACTTACTGTTATAAGGTGATGCCATTTGGGTTGAAGAACGCTGGAGCTACATATCAATGGGCCGCAACCACAATATTGCACGACATGATCCACAAAGAGGTTGAGGTGTACGTGGACGACATGATTGTCAAGTCCAAAGAAAGAGGGCCACTACACCGCCTTGCAAAAGTTCTTCCAAAGGATCAGAGAATTCTGGTTGCGGCTGAATCCTCAGAAATGTACGTTCGGTGTTACAGTAGGGAAAATGCTGGGGTTTCTGATTACACAGAGAGGTATTGAAGTCGACCCTTCCAAAATCAAGGCCATCTTAGAAATGCCACCACCAAGGACTGAAAAGGAGGTGCGAGGCTTTCTGGGTAAAGTGCAATTCATAAGACAGTTTATCTCAAAATTAACCTTGACTTGTGAACCACTTTTTGGCCTCCTCAAGAAAGGAAAGAAATTCCAATGGGATGGCCGATGCCAAGCTGCTTTTGAACAGATCAAGGAATACTTACAGAACCCACCTGTGCTATCACCGCCTAAGCCGGGAAAGCTGTTGATTTTGTATCTTTCAGTAACTGAGACCACGGTGGGCTGCATGCTCACGCAGGAATCAGAGGACAAAGTGGAGAGGGCCATCTACTATCTGAGCAAGAAGATGCTAGAGTATGAGACTCGCTACACACCGTTGAAAAAGGCTTGCTTAGCCTTGGTATGGGCTACCAGGAAGCTGCGGCACTACTTGTTAGCTCACTCTGTAATGTTGGTTTCAAGATTAGATCCTATCAAATATCTCTTCGAGAAACCAGCACTTACGGGTAGGCTAGCTCGTTGGTTGTTGTTGCTTTCTGAATTCGATCTCAAATATGTGACGCGCAAGTCAGTCAAGGGAAAAGTGGTGGCAGAGTTTTTAGTCGATCATCCAGTAGAGGGAGGTGAAGCAGTTGAGTACTTATTCCTAGATGAAGCCATTTTTCATATCGAAGACGAAACTTGGACGATGTACTTTGACGGAGCGTCAAACCAATACGGATATGGGATAGGGGTGTTGCTGATAGCACTCGACAATTCTCGTATCCCTCTAGCATTCAAACTCCGGTTCAAAGTCTCGAACAACGAAGCAGAGTATGAAGCGTGCATCGCTGGTTTAGAAGCAGCCCTAAAACTAGGGGCAAAACGGTTGGACGTCATCGGGGACTCGAACCTTGTTGTATCCCAAGCTAAAGGAGACTGGAAAGTCAAAGAAGAAAAGATGATAATGTATCACTAGGCCTTGGACTTGTTAATTTCTCGATTTGAGAAGCTAAACTTTGCTCATCTGTTAAGAGAGAACAACAGGTTTGTGGACGCACTAGCAACTCTATCTTCCATGATAGACATTCCTTTTAAAGTCCGGATGCGTCAGATCATCATTGACCAGAAATTTGCGCCAGCCTACGAGTCGATTGCTGCTATAGTGGAAGTTCAAGATGAGAACCCCTGGTATTACGATATCTGGAATTTCTTGAAAAAAGAGGCATATCCACCAGGGGCAAATGCCAAGGATAAAACGGCAGTCAGAAGAATGGCCGTTCAGTTCATCATCTGCAGGGGTAAACTGTACAAAAGAGGCCATCTGGGAATGCACAAACTGTGTGTCGAAGCCGAAGAATCAAAGGCCTAATGGAGGCCATCCATGGAGGAGAATGCGGTGCATATATGAATGGGGTAATGTTAGCTCGAAAGATCCTCAGACAGGGTTACTACTGGTCCACCATGGAGAGGATTGTATCGGCTTTGTTCGGCGATGCCACAAATGTCAGATCCATGCAAACCGGATGAACATCCCGCCGTCAAAGCTGTACAATATGACTTCGCCATGGCCATTTTCAGTCTGGGGAATCGATATGATCGGGGCTGTCACGCCGAAAAGGTCTATTGGGCATGAGTTTATTCTGGTCGCGATAGATTATTTCACAAAGTGGGTCGAGGCCCAATCTTATGCGGTGCTGAAAGCTTCGCACGTTGCAAAGTTCATCAGGAACAACATCATCTGTCGCTACGGGGTCCCAAGCGAGATTATTTCAGATAATGGTTCTCATTTCAAGAAGGAAGTGATTGACTTGTTGGAGAAATACAATGTGGCTTTCCATAAGTCATCCATCTATCGGTCGCAAACCAATGGAGCAGTCGAGGCCGCCAACAAGAATATCAAACACATATTGTAGAAGATGGTGGAAAACTACCAAGATTGGCCAGATAAGCTGCTGTTTGCTCTATGGGGCTACCGGACTTCAATCAGAACTTCTACTGGAGCAACTCTATATTCATTGGTTTATGGGATGGAAGCCGTTCTACCTATCGAGATTGAGGTTCCGTCATTGTGAGTGTTGGCTGAGTGTTAAATAGCTGAAGCAAATTAGCAGCAGAGCAGATTTGAAGAACTCATGCTCTTTGATGAGAGAAGACTGAAAGCACTGTACCATGTTCAAGGTTATCAGCACAGAATTGCCAGGGCTTTCAACAAGAAAGTTAAGTCCAGGAATTTGAAAGAAGGAGATTTGGTGCTCAAGGACAACCGAGCTCCCATCCACGACCCTAGGGGCAAGTTCAGACCCAATTGGACTGGCCCTTACATCATCAAGTCTATTTGGTCAGGTGGAGCTGTGGTTCTGATGGACCTAGATGGCCTAGAGTTCTCACAACCGATCAATATGGACAAGTTGAAGAAATATTACCCCTAAGAGGCTCGCTAGGCCGAAAACCCAAAAAGGTGACCTAGGCAAAAGTTAGAGCATGAAAAATTTGAAATTATAAAAGCTGAGCTCGCAAGGTTGAAAACCCTCAAAGGGCGGCCTTGGCAAAAGTTAGAGCGTAAAAGGAGAGTGAAAATACTCGAGTGAACCCAAACCGAACTACATAAGGCTTGATTCCCATCTTTGGGATACGTAGGCAACTTCATCCTGAAGTCTAGCCATAAACATTTTCCCGATCAACTTTGTCCATTTGATCATCTTGGTCATCTTTGTCTATTCAACATTCCAGAGCTCGGTTGTGATCTCCGGTACAGTGCTACTCAGACTAGGGGCAACTTTCCAGTTGCTGGGATTTAGGGTTGTGCATCTCAGTGACAGATCTCAGGTGTGTCCAGTTCTGATCCATATCGAAAATGGTTTTGAAAAGTTTTAATAAAAGTTGATTTTGCTCAAATTAATCTTTTTACAACTTAGACCATTTTTAGACCAAAGCGGAAAATTTTCAGTACCCACAACCTTCAATTTCATTGATTTCAATACAGAGTTCTCCTGTTCTTGCATACAAATTGAAGTTGCTTTTTATTACATTCATAAAGAAAACTTGAAAGTACTAATAAAGCAATAAATCCGGGACATAGATAAGTCAGGTGTTCCTGCGCCCCCTCCCAGAGCTGGTCGAAGCCTCTGATGCCAAGCTGGGCCCGATCTGTGCCTCTTTATTGAGCCAATCCATGCACTCATCAAACAAGGTGCAACTGAAAGTGGGAGCGAGGGCCAGGAGCTCTCTAGTTCTCCATGTTGTGGCGTACCGAGCAAGCTGCGCACCTCAGACTGGGAATGCAGCTGGATACTCTATCCCCTCTGGCGGGCAAACCTGATCATGGCCAAACTGGCGCTGGAACCAGAACGGGAAGTAGAACACACAGTGAGTCAAGCCAATCAACTGAATCCCAGTCTGCCAGGACATACTGTAACTCATTGCCGGTAGGTTGAGCCAAAGACAGCGCCAAGCGATGCGGTCCGCGGACAAATTGCACATCCAATCAAACCACCATCCCTTATCCAGAGCATCGACTAGATGCTGTCGAAAGAAATAGCCGTGAGCTGATTATGATGGGCAAGAGTCCACAACCTGCAACTTATCCATCAACCACACCTGGGGAGGGATGAAAAATGAGAGATTAAAGAATAGAGAGATGTACGATGAGAGAAAAGTGAGAAAAGGGGTTTTGTGAGAAAAACCGAGCCTGGGGGCCGAGTGATGAGAGCAATACATATGTGAGATTGGGTGGGAAACATTACCTGCAGCAGTAGTGGACTCCCCGCAAATCTGGTCGTCTCTTGGCGATGAAAAACATTCAAACCCATCAATGTCTCGGCCAGGGACATGGCAATGTAGCTTTTGCCCTCCTTTAAGCTTTGAACAACCTCAATCAACAGGACACTAGATCCTCCGGAGCCTGAGGCAAGCAAGAAATGAGATAGCATGCACGAACAAAGGGCATGACGCCGAAAACCTTGCCAATGATAGTCACCACGGTCACCGGTATCAGAAAAACGATGAATAAGGCCGAGGATGTCCAACTCTCCATCGCGAATCAGAGATCGAGCATCGTGCATAGTGAGCCCACACATTCGTCCTAAGGCTTGGGCGTGGCCGAAGCGAAGTTGGGGAAAGATTTCTTCGTTACGCTCGGATTCCATTAAAATTTGGAAGTCTTCAAAGGTAGGACACACCTCTTGCCCGCAAAAGCTAAAGACATGTGTTACTGGATTCCAAAACTTCGCCGCAGCATGGAGAAATGGAAAGTGCAGCGGAGTGCGACCCAGCGTGAATAGTGCGTTTATGCCAAAACTGTGGAAATTCAGCTTTTCTGAGCCATCCAAGTTGGTAATCCAAGCTGTGAGATTTTGGGCAAGAAACTCTTCCATTTGGAGCAAATTAGCGTTGAATTGAGAAAAACTACGAAGCTGAGGCCTTTTGTAGGGGATAAGGTGTGAGTGGAAGACAGGTGTCAGCATTCTGGTAGTTCTTGCCATTTTTGGTCGGCCGGCCAAAAATAGTGCCGACCGACCACCATTTTTGGTTGATCGGCCAAAACTTTAGGCCGGTGACCATTTATTGAGGCCGATGGCCTTCCCCTGTGGCCGGTGGTCTTCCTTCTTGTTCCCTGAGCTGTTTTTGTGTCGAACATGCTGAGAATTTGGGACTGGCACCACTTCCAATGCCCTCCGATGATTGATTTTTGCGGAGTCACTCCCATTTGCTTATCGAGTTGTTGTGCATTTACTTATCAAGTTGTATTTCACTTTCTCTAAGACTTTGTTTTGCTTATCGAGTTGTACTTGCACTTGGATAGTTCATCAAGTTCTTTGTTTTGCTTATCGAGTTGTTAGTCGGTTCATTACCTGATTATTACGATGCGAGTGCTTAATTTTCAAACAAAGTGCAATTTCATTCACATTGTTATGTGATGCCACGCGATGCGATGCATAGAAAGTACAAATGTAACATCTTTTTGGACACAATAGCTATTTCATTTCCATCATGTCTTTTGCAAAAAAGATACACAGTTTTGAAAAAAATAAAACCTGCCTGAGGCAGTGCAATGTGCTTAAACTATCAGTAAAAAGGAAAGTAAAGCAAAAGGAGAGCAGGGCAGCAGAGTGTCGGAATTGATACCGGTAACCTCCCCTTGCGGTCGATGCACCTCCCGCGCCCTTGTTCAGGTCAATCATGTGGTTTGGCACCTTCATTACTCAAGACAGTGCAAGGAAGTGCACTTTTGGAACATTAGTAGACCTTCGTGTTTACCTCGAGCCGCATCTTCTATGAGCAATGCTCGGTGCTTGGCGAGGAGCATCCTTTCCCGTATCCTTTTTGTATCTTGCGAATTCCACAAATCGCTTCAATCATGTAATGTTACGTTGTTTCGTTTTGGCTTTAAAGCACGTTCGCTACGTGTCTTGTTTTGAAGTTGCATTTCAGCATCATGAATAACATGCCTTTACCATGCTTCAGTTGAATATACACCTTTCTTCCCTTCTTTGCATTATTATACACATTGCATGCGTTGTCGCGTATTGCTTTACTCACATGTGTTCAAGTTCCTTTTATACACATTGCATGCGTTGTCGCGTATTGCTTTACTCACATGTGTTCAAGTTCCTTTTATACACATTGCATGTGTTGTCACGTATTGCTTTACTCACATGTGTTCAAGTTCCTTTTATACACATTGCATGCGTTGTCGCGTATTGCTTTACTCACATGTGTTCAAGTTCCTTTTATACACATTGCATGCGTTGTCACGTATTGCTTTACTCACATGTGTTCAAGTTCCTTTTATACACATTGCATGCGTTGTCACATATTGCTTCACATGTGTTCAAGTTCCTCATTATACACATTGTACGCGTTGTCGCTTGTGCTTTACTTACATGTGTCTACATCTTCACACATTGTGCACGTTGTCACGTGTTCTTTACTTACATGTGTTTGTGCCTTCATAGCATTGTTATGTTTGCCCCAAGTAGCATTGTCATGCACTCATTCACTTGCGTTGTCACGCAGTTTTAAATTGCATTGTTATGCATGTTGCTAACAATATCGGACTTGTTAAGTTTTCTTTCTCTTTCAAGCACGATATTGTATGTACGGTTCATTTGAAGCTGGCGCAACCAGACGAACTGCACAGGTATTGTATTCTCCGCGTAAAACGTAGCGAGAATTACATAATTCTCTTACATCCTTTCTGCATTGTAATGTAGTTGGATTTGTGTTTGATTACTTAAACTTTTGCATTTATTGTATGTATTTGCTTCGTTACAGCTTCCTTTGCATGATCATAAGTTATGCTTGGCTTTGTGCATGGTCTTGCATTTTGCCTCCTGCCCTCGGGTGCATATCTTTGTTTGTGGCATGTATGCTTTGTCTAAGTCTTCGGCCTTGTCAAAAATGGGTCGTCTCTGGGCTTTGACATTCACTCCCGTCATTGTTATGACTTTTGAGTTCTGTCAAAGAGGGGCAACTGTAGACACCCCATTTTTGACCGTCCTCAAGACTTGGACGTCACCGTTTGAACACTCGGTGATCATCCATGTTTGTGTTCATTTTGAGTTCCCAAAGGTCTCGGCTACACGCCTTCCCTAAGGATCTCTCAACTCGACTGTTTTGTGCTTGATTGGACCAAACACTTGTTGGTTTTTTGCTTTGGAGAGTAGGGAATGGCTTGTTGGCCATCCCCACACCTCACCGGCCATGGCTTGGGGCCACCGGCCTTGTTTTCTTGCCACCGGCCATTGGTAATGGTCGGTCAGCACTTTGTATGGTCGGCCGACCATCTATTTGGCCAATTGTCTCCTTTTCTGACCGGTATCTCCTTTTTGCCTTTTTCAGGCATTGTGCATGCCAGCTGTGCCAGCTGGAGTGCACGGACCTTTCCTCCATACACGTGTATGGAGGAATTTACACCCTTTGCACCCTTTTGGTCTAGCTTCTTGAGGAAGCTTGGACCTTTGTCTTAGCTTCCTCAAGAAGCTTGGACCCCTGTCTCAGCTTCCTCAGGAAGCCTTGGCCCCTTAGCCTTAGCTTCTTTAAGAAGCCTTGACCCCTTTTGTATTAGCTTCCCTTAGAAGACTTGAGCCCTTGCCTTGTCTATATAAGGAGGCCTTCCTTCTCCTTTGAAGAGGTTCAGCAAAACCAGAGATAATATCATATACATATCTGATCTACACCACACTCTCTATATATCCCCTCTCTCTCTACATTTGTGTGTGTTAGAGGGCCTAAAAGGGTGTTTTGTTCTTAGTTTTGCACTAAGACACCTAGTGTTACACCATACCTTGGTTATTAGGGTGTTGAGAGGTTGTTCTTGGAGGTTTTGAGCTGGTTTTGATCAGAAAAGGGGCCTGAGGTTGCTGCTCTTCAAGTGTTCTTCAAGGGTGAGCGTAATTACTTTATATTCCCCATTCATGCACTAGCTTTTGACCCACTTTGCATGCTGTTTTGAGCTTTGTGTATAACTGATAAAAGTTCTATTTTTTTATGTTTAAGATGTTTCATTAAGGTCATTTTGCTGTTGGGGGTCGACCTCCCCCTCTTAGGCTTTGTTTGGCCCTTTTTGTGCTTTCTTTTTTGAGCTTCGGGAACCTTTTGTGTATTGGCCTTTTCACCACTGAAATCCAGTGGATTTTTAGTGGTGGTGAAGGGGTCTTGAAGTCTTGTATAGGGGAGAGACACCCCTCTCCCTTTGTGTCTCATTTGTTCATATTTTTAGCTCATAAGGGTAGCGTACATGCTTAGCTTTACTTAGCTCCATTTCAGAGGTTTTTTGGGTGTTATTTGGTCACATTATACCTTTGTTTTTGGTCGGATTGATGGTCCACTACATGCATCATACACTTGTCTAGTAACCCCCTTTATTGCCATAACATGTGCCATGCATTTGCCCCTCCATGCTTGCATGTTCTAGCTTGACTTCATGAAGCTTTTGGTCATATTTCATCGTGCTTGAGGTCTGTTAGGTACTGATTTGATCATGTTTGTCATGTTTGTCATGTTTGGTATAGCCACCATGCATTTTGGCTTGTGAGCCTTGAGTGTGTGAGTCATTAGCATGCTTTAGTTGGGTTGTTTCAGTGATTTAGAATCATTTTACATGCTATTTCAGTCCATAATCCATGCTTGTATGCTTGCATTCATCATCCTTTCCATGCTTTGAAGAGATGCTCTTTTGTGCCTTAAAATGAGTCATTGTGCATGCCTATGTGTTTGAGGCTTCGGGCTGCCATATCAGCGGGTATTGGGGTGTATTTTGATGCATTGAAACTCTGTTTTTGGTTGCATGATTCATGCCATGTGTGGTCATGATAAGTGTAGAGCAATGCTCTCTTTGTGGCCCCAAATGTCCTTTGTTTTGTGCTAATTTTCTAGCATATTTTTGGCCCTATCCCATGCATGTTTCAGCCCTGTTTTGACCTCCCCTAGGACTGTCCCAAGTCCTTTTGGCCCTTTGGGGTTCGTTTGATGTGGTTATGGTTTGAACCCATTTGTTGGCCTCGAGTTTTGGGCCCCTTTGCATGCTATGCTTCACTTGTGTGTTTGGTTTGGCACTCATCTTAGCATGTTTTTCAGAGCTCAGCATGTTTGTAAAATGCCCATGTTTGCCTCCTTTAAGTATGCTTAGAGTTGCCTTTTTTATGCCTTGGGTGATGGGCCTTGGTGTGTGCATGCTTGCATGCATGATTTATGCCCTTATGCATCATCTTTGGCCATTGTTTTGGGATGGACTGAGGTCCTCCCATTTCGGTTTAAGTCCATCCTTGCACATAATTGCATGTTTAGCATGTTACATCTTGTTACATCATTCGCATGCTTGCATTATATCATGTTTGCATACTTAGTATATTGCATGATATTCAGTTGGTTGCATCACATAGTCTCGTTGTATACTTGACATGTTCATGTTGCATTAGCTTAGCTTGCATACTTAGGTAGCATTACATTGCATTAAGATTAGCATGCTCACATTGCATTGCATTAGTTGCCTTACTTTGCATTGTATATGGCATACATGCATAGCATTATGTTTGGTTTGGGGTGTCAAACCAAACATGAGGAATGAGACGTGTTCGTACTTAAAGTGATGAAACATGTCTCAATTCTCGGTCACCGACGTCCTTGACCTCAACATGACAGGGCGTGTAGCACTCATGTGTTTTGTTGCATTCATTTACATTGAATTGCGAACTTGGTATCTTTGGCCATCATACATCAAAATGCGTGATTGGTGGCCCGAGTACCAAGGGTCACACTCCCTTGAGTGTATAGCATGATTGGGAGAGTAGCCATGCACACATTGCTTTGAATTTCCTTGCCATGCACTGTCTGCCCTCTGCTGCTGCCAAAATCAGTATTCTGCAGGAAGAAATGGCAGGCCGACCACTTTTAGTGCCGACCAGTTATCAGTATCCAGCCGATGGTCCAATAATTGGCCGATTAGCCCATCCTCATGGCCGGTGGACTTTAATTATGGCTGGTGGCATTCCACAACACTCAGGGAGTGATTCAAAAGGATTCTGGAAACTTTCATAAATTTCAGAGGAGCAAGGCAGTGTAAACAGAGGCAACTTTAGACATGGTAGTGGATTTCTGAGCAAGGCGAGTCAAGCATGCATCATCCACGCATTCCGAGGCAGAGCTGCGGCGGTCTCTTTAATTTCATATTTAGACTGTTTTTGTAATTAATTTGTTAATCAATTAGAATTTTTGTAATATTTAATTAGCTAGACTAGCTAATTATTTATTCGGACTGTATTATTTATTCGGACTCTCCGATGAAGGCAATGTTGTAATAAGTGTGCGTGAGTGTGTGCATGTCTTCCAACCCCCGCTTCTTTCTCCCTTTTATTTACCTGCTTTCAATGGTTAGTTTTAGGGCACGTTTCAATTAGCATACTTATGCTCGCATGTTTGCATCATTCATCTGTTTTGCATGCACCAGGCTCGGCGCATCATACTAACTGCATTTGTATTTCAATCCCAAATTGAATACGTGTTAGCTGTAGCATCATCATATGCCATCATTAAAATAGCCGAGCCTATTGTAGTTGCATTCCTGCATGTGTTGCATTAGCTATCTTAACATAAGCTAGGATCATGCATTTGATTACTAACTAGCTATTGTTTTGTCTCGGAGTACTAGGTAAGCTTTTATGCTTTAGCATACCGCATGTGTGTGAGTGTTTGCCAGGATAGCATGCTTACCATGAGGCTATTTGCTTATGTGATATAACTGCCTGAATGCCTGTGGGTGAAGGTTGGGTTGCTTGAGTTGGGATAATTCGTCGAAACCCGTGTTTTAGCCTACTTGCGAGTAGCAAAATTCAATCCATTTTCAAAATAAGACAGATATGCGATGCATTGTTCCAAATCAGACGAACTAGTCTATACTTGTTTTTTTCTATGCGCATAACATAGTAATTCTAGGCTAATAATCAGAATAAGAGCGCATAATGTTTTCAAAACTTGATATCATGGTTAGTAGAGGCCAATCTTTGGATCGGGCGAGCGGGGGTGCTCACGAAGTGACCTTCCCCAATCGTACCCAATTTCCCGAGCCGAAGCAACTTTAGCGATGTTGGACATGTGGCCTTAGGCAACGAGTCAGGGCTTCCTAAATTCTCCAAAATAAAATATTTAGGTGGCGACTCTGTATCTGGCAAAGCAGTCCATGTTTGGCACTTCTTTCTAAAAATCAATTTTTCAAAACGATTTGCCGGATTTGGACTCTTTGATGATTCATCAGTCTAGCATTGCACTCTGCGAGATTAGATACAGGACCGTGACATTGAGTCCTGAACTGTAGTGAGCCCAAAATGAACAGAACGGGATTCCCTCCCAGGGCGTTCGGGGACGTCTACAGATGGCTCGAAAAAGCTGAATTTCTGGAGTTTCGGGATAAATACACTATTCCCGCTGAGTCGTACTCCGCTGTGTTTTCCGTTCCTTCATGCCGCGACTAGATGTTGGAATCCGATTACACATGTTTTTAGCTTCGGGGGACAAGAGATATGTCCCACAATCGAAGAATCCCAAGTTTTGATGGAATCCCAGCGTGACGAGGAAATCTTGCCCCAATGCCATTTTGGACACATCCAGGCTTTAGGAAGAATGTGTGGGTTCACTTTACACAATGCCCGACCTTTGGTTCACAACGGGGCGTTGGATATTCCCAGTTTGGTTCATCGATTTTCTGATGCCAGCGATTGCGGCAATCGTCTCTGGCAAGGTTTTCGGCAACATGCCCTTTGCTTGTGTATGTTGGCTCATTTCCTGCTTGCCCCTAGCTTCGGAGGGTCTAGCATTCGCTTGATCGAAGTGCCCAAGGCTTGAAAGAGGGCAAGAGTTGCATTGGCTTAGCATTGGTCGAGACTTTGATGGGCTTGGATGCTTTCCATCACCGGGAGACAACCAAGTTCGTAGGAAGTCCACTACTCTTATAGGTAATGTTTCCCACCCTTCTCACATATGTTTCTCACATCACTCGGCACTCAGGCTCTATTTTTCTCTCAAAACCCTTTCTCACTTTTTCTCTCCACATACACCTCTCTATTCTTTAATCTCTCTTATTTTTCATCCCTCCCCAGATATGGCTCATGGATAAGTTGAAAGTAGTGGACTCTTGCCCTGCATACTCAACACGCGGTTACTTCTTTCGCCAACGACTAGTCGATTTCCCGAACGAGGGGTGGTGGTGCCATTGGATGTGCAACAGGTCTGCTGTTGACATTGCTTGGCGTTGCCTCTGGTTTGATCTGCCTGAGATGAGCTATAGCATGTCCCGGCAGCCTGGCATTCAGTTAATTGGCTTAACACACTGTGTCTTCTACTTTCCATTTCGATTTCGACGTCAGTTCGGACAGGACCAGACTTGCCCAGAAGAGGGGGTAGAGTACCCGGCTTCATTTCCAATCCGAGGCTCACAACTAGCTCGATATACCACTGTATGGAGGACAAGAGAACTTTTGGCTCCCGCTTCCAATTTTAGTTGCGCCCTTTTAGGCAAATGCATAGCTTAGCTTGAAGATGAGGCGCAAACCGGGCCTACTTTAGCATCTGAAACTTCCACAAGCTCTGGGAGGGGACGCATGAACACCTGACTCAACTATGCCCCATGTTTATTACTTTAATCTGTACTTTCAAGTTTTCCTTTTGAATGTAATAAAAAAGCAACTTCAACTTGTATCAAGAGGTAGAGAACTCTGTATTGAAATCAATGAAATTAAAGGTTGTGGGTACTGAAAATTTTCTTTTTGGTCCAAAATGGTCTAAGTTGTAAAACGATTAATTTCAACAAAATCAACTTTTATTAAAACTTTTCAAAACCGTTTTCGATATGGATCACAACTGGACACACTTGGAATTTATCCTTGAGATGTACAACCCCGAATCCAATAACTAGAAAGTGGAAAATTGCCCCTTGTCTGAATAGCACTGCACTGTTCTGTAACCAGCTCTCATAGTGAAGATCACAACTGAACTCTTAGACGCAGAAAAGACAAAGATGACCAGAACAATCACATGGACACAGTTGATTTGGAAGTATTTATGGCTGAACTTCAAAATGAAGTTGCCTACGTATCCCAAAGATAGGAATCAAGCCTTATGTAGTTCAGTTCGGGTTCACTCGGGTGTTAACACTCTCCTTTTGCGCTCTAACTTTTGCCAAGGCCGCCCCTTTTGGGTTTTCAACCTTACGAGCTCAGTTTTTCTTGTTTCAAATTTTTTGTGCTCTAACTTTTGCCTAGGTTGCCCTTTCGAGCTTTCGGCCTAACGAGCCTCTCAAGGGTAATATTTCTTTAATTTGTCTTTGTTGACTGGTTGGGAGAATTCGAGGCCATCTAAGTCCATAAGAATGACAGCTCCACCCGACCAAATTGATTTGATGATGTAAGGACCAGTCCAATTAGGTCTGAACTTGTCCCTAGGGTCATAGATGGGAGCTCGGTTGTCTTTGAGCACCAACTCCCCTTCTTTCAGATTCCTGGACTTAACTTTCATGTTGAAAGCCCTGGCAATCTTGAGTTGATATCCTTGGACATGGTACAGTGCTTTCAGCCTCCTCTCGTCGAACAGTAAAAGTTCCTCGAACCTGCTCTGCTGCCAATCCGCTTCTGCTATCTGGCACTCAGCCATAACCCGCAGCGATGGAACCCCAACTTCAATCGGCAGAACAGCCTCCATCCCATAAACCAGAGAATATGGAGTCGGCCTAGTAGAAGTTCGAATTGATGTCTTGTAGCCCCAGAGAGCAAATGGCAGCTTATCTGGCCAGTCCTTGTAGATTTCCACCATCTTCTGTAGAATGTGCTTGATGTTCTTGTTGGCAGCCTCAACTGCTCCATTGGTTTGTGGCCGATATGTGGATGACTTATGAAAAGCTACGTTTTATTTTTCCAAAAAGTCGATCACTTCTTTCTTAAAGTGGAAACCATTGTTCAAAATGATCTCATTCGGGACCCCATAACGACAGATGATATTATTCCTGATGAACTTGGCTACATGCGACGCTTTCAACACTGCGTAGGATTAGGCCTCGACCCACTTTGTAAAGTAGTCTATTACTACCAGGATATACTCATGCCCGTTTGACCCCTTCGAAGTAACTACCCCAATAACATCAATTCCCCAAACTAAAAACGGCCACGGTGAAGTCATGTTGTATAGCTTCGACGGCGAGATGTTCATGCGATTTGCATGGATCTGGCATTTGTGGCATCGCCGAACAAAACCAATATAATCCTCCTCTATGGTTGACCAGTAGTAACCCTGTCTGAGAATTTTCCAAGCTAGCATTACCCCACTCATGTGCGATCCGTACACTCCTCCATGGATGGCCTCCATTAGGCGCTTTGACTCTTAAGCATCAACACACAGTTTATGCATTCCTAGATGACCCCATTTGTACAATTTACCCCCGCAGATGATTAACTGAGCAGCCATTCGCCGTATTGCCCTCTTATCTTTGGCATTTGCCCGTAGCGGATAAGCCTCCTTTTCCAAGAAGTTCCAGACATCATAGTACTAGGGGTTCTGATCTTGTACTTCATCTATTACGGCGATCAACTCATAGGCCGGCACATACCTCTATTGAATAATGATCGGATGCATCCGGACTCCAAGAGAGATGTCTATCATGGAACATAGAGTTGATAAAGCGTCAGCGAACCTGTTGTTCTCTCTTAACAGATGGGTGAAGGTTAGCTTCTCAAACCTAGGAATCAGAACGTCCAAGGTTTGGTGATAGATTTTCATCCTTTCGTCTTTAACCTTCCAGTCTCCTTGCGCTTGAGACACAACCAGGTTCGAGTCTCCAATGA
Organism: Camellia japonica; assembly: GCA_030407325.1. Lineage (NCBI taxonomy): Eukaryota > Viridiplantae > Streptophyta > Magnoliopsida > Ericales > Theaceae > Camellia > Camellia japonica. The sequence goes on from JAPPVO010000003.1 coordinate 102,561,556, forward strand.
CGTCTAACCATTTTGCCCCTAGTTCCAAGGAGGCTTCCAAGCCAGTGATACACGCCTCGTATTCTGCTTCATTATTTGATACCTTGAACCAGAGTTTAAAAGCTAAAGGTATGTGGGAATTGTCGGGTGCTATCAGCAACACCCCTATCCCATAACCGTACTGGTTAGACGCTCCGTCAAAGTACATAGTCCAAATCTCTTCTTTCACCTGCAGAATAGCCTCATCCGGGAACAGATACTCTGCTGTTTCATCTCCCTCCATTGGGTGATCGGCTAGGAACTCCGCTACCGCTCTCCCTTTCACAGACTTGCGTGTCACATACTTCAAGTCAAATTTAGAGAGAAGAAGCAACCAATGGCCTAGCCTACCCGTAAGCACTGGTTTCTCGAAAAGATATTTGATGGGATTTAATCTCAAAACCAGTATTATAGAGTGAGCTAACAGATAGTGCCTCAACTTTCTGGTGGCCTATAGCAAAGCTAAACAAGCCTTTTCCAGCAGAGTATAATGGGTCTCATATTCCAGCATCTTATTGCTTAGGTAATAGATGGCTTTCTCCACTCTATCTTCAGATCCCTGTGCAAGCATGCAACCCATTGTCGTATTGGTTACTGACAGATACAAAATCAACGGTTTCCCCAGCTCTGGCGGTAACAACACAGGTGGGTTCTGTAAATACTACTTGATATGTTCGAAAGCAACTTGGCATCAGTCATCCCATTGGAATTTCTTTCCTTTCTTCAGGAGACCAAATAGTGGTTCGCAAGTCAAGGTTAATTTTGCAATAAACCGTCTTATGAATTTCACTTTACCCAGAAAGCCTCGCACCTCCTTTTCAGTCCTTGGTGGTGGCATTTCTAGGATGGCCTTAATCTTCGAAGGATCGACTTCGATGCCCCTTTGTGTAATCAAGAACCCCAGCATTTTCCCTACTGTGACACCAAAAGTACATTTCTGTGGATTCAGCCTCAACCGATACTCTCTAATCCATTGGAAAAATTTCTTCAAGGCGGTGTAGTGGCCTTCTCTTTCTTTGGACTTGACAATCATGTCGTCCACGTACACCTCAACCTCTTTGTGGATCATATCGTATAGAATCGTGGTCGCAGCCTGTTGATAAGTAGCCCCAGTATTTTTAAGACCGAACGACATCACCCTATAGCAGTAGGTTCCCCACAGCGTGGTGAAGGAAGTCTTCTCTCTATCTTCGGGTGCCATTAAAATCTGCTTATACTCGGAAAACCAATCCATAAAGAAAAACAGCGCATGCCCTGCTTTGAAGTCCACCAATTCGTCAATATGCGACAGAGGAAAGTCGTCCTTCGAACTAACTTTGTTCAGATCTCTGAAATCCACATATACTCAAATTCTGCCATCCTTCTTCGGCACCGGAACAATGTTAGCCAACCAAGTAGGATATTCAGATTCTACCAAGAAACCTGCATCTATTTGCTTGGTGACCTCTTCCTTGATTTTCAGAGCCCAGTCTGGGCGTATTCTCCGAAGCTTCTACTTGATAGGTCGGGTCTCAGGATCAAGAGGGAACCGGTGCTGTACAATCTCAGGATCGATTCCAGGCATGTCTTCGTAGAACCACGCGAAAACATCTTTGAAATCTTTTAATAAAGCGACTAAGCGCTCATGTTCCTCTGAAGACAACGTGGGCCTGATCTAGACCAGACACGGATCCTTCTCAGTGCCCACATTAATTGAAGTGATTTCATCAACTAGGGATTTTACAAACCTCTCCTCCTCTCGATCAATCAAATGTTTCAAAACCGGAGGAATTTCTTCCTCGTCATTTTTATCAAAGTTTTGAAAGTCCTGATTAATGCAGTGAACAAGTGGCATAGAAAAGTACTCAGAAACAGCAGTGGTACCATTCTTATTCACAACTTCCAGTTTGTTTAATTCCTCGGTTACAACCGACTCAAAAGAAAAAGAAAAAGACAACCTAGACAAAACAACGGCATCCGGGTTGTCAACCCCAGGAATACCGGACTCTGACTTAGAAGAACTAGAATCTAATTCCGACTCCACAGACTCTATGGAATCAGATTCTAGTTCACTACCTGGTTCAGAATTGCTGGACAAAAAGCCCTCCTCGAATTGCTAAACGAAGGAGTGTTCGATAGATGCATCCAGAATGCCGGAAGAAGGGCCCACAGCCGATTGATCTCCAATCATGGAAACAAAGAAGTCACTCCCCAAGCTCTTTGGTGTGATCTGAGTATCCGAGAGAAGACAAACCAGCGCTGATCCTATCTTGAGTTCTGTGCCATCGGACTCATCCTCTATGCACTGTTCAGCCTCAACTGGTAGATCAGTTTGCTCTTCTGCAACTTCATCCCCTTGTAACTATAGGTCGAAAAAGATCTCAAAGCCAAGAAGGCGCCGCTTTTCAAAATTCAGCCATGGCTCAGGAAAGCCACAAAATGGAAAATCTTCCCCCTCCCAGACAAAGCAGTCGTTCAGGGTTCCTTGAATAGGTTTATGCACCAACTCATAGTGCTTCCCAGTTTGTTTAGCCTTGGCCCTTTTTACCATTTCCTTTCTCTTTCTTACCCAATCCTCTTTGGTAGGCGTGTAACCTAGGCCAAAGGTATGAGGGTTGTGTGGCACTTCAGCCAACACAGTGACGCCCTTCCGGCCGCTCCTTCCCAATCCCATTTCGGGTACATGTTGAAGCTTATTCATGAGGTAGACGGATTGAGCACTGACATATAACCCCTCATCAATAGACAGAATATCTTGCACTACCCGGGCCTCGTCCAAGGTGAACCTAGACAAAAAGACATCTTCCTCGTCGTGTACAATTTCTAGCACCGGTGTAGTAACTTCCAGCGAAGGATGTATGGAAGAGTTCCCAAAAACAATAACTACCCCCTTCCCATGGGGGTACTTCAACATCTAATGTAAAGTGGCAGAGACAGCTCTTACTTGGTGCAGCCACAGCCATCCAAGGAGTAAATTAAAGATGGCTGGAACATCCAGGACGTGGAATTCAATGTCTTTTTGTGCCGGGCCAACCTAAGTTCTGATTCGAACTGTCCCCATCACTTCCCGACTTGTATTGTCATAAGCCCGAATCACCTGGGCTGTCGGTATAAAGTCTGTCGGTTTCAAACCTATAGCATAGGCCGTGCGCAATGGACACACATTAATTGCAGACCCGATATCAACCAAGACAACTGGTATCCACTTCTCTTTACATTCCACAGAAATGTAAAGTGGCTTGTTGTGCTCAGAGCCTTCAAGCAGCAATTCTTTATCTATGAATGTCAAAGTCGGTGAGGCCCCACCTGGGAAAGCCAGTTCCACTAACTGCTCAGGGGTTGTGTCAATAGAGAGCTTAGCCTTATCCATTGCTGATAGGACGACTTGTCTGTGCACCCGTGAGGCCATAAGCAATCCCCAAATAGAGATGCCTGCCTGAATCTTTTTCAGCTGCTTCAGTACAGCTTTCTCTTCCAATATTTTATCTTTCTGTTCCCCAGCTTCCTTATCTTTCCCTGATGCTTCTGGTTGGTCCATATGTAGGGGCTTAAAGTACCGCCCCCTCCGAGTCATGTCATCAACTTCCTCGGCATACCATGTATTATCTGGCAGATTCTGTCCCCAATCCTTATCCGCGTGGGCGAGATGCAAATCCTCATCTTCCCACCACATTCCTTCGGCAACCGACATGTAGCTGTCTGATTCCATTGTAATCATTCATGTATCCGCAACACAGTCAGTCCCCGCAGGACCTTTGGCTTTTCTAGCCCTCTGATCAGTCTCAGTTCTTTCTTGTTCAAACCGCTTCAGTGTGGCCTCCTGTTCTGTATCAGCTGTACACAAGCTACCCAATTCTTGAGCAAAATTCTTAGTACTGGTGCTCTCCGGCAACGTCCCCTTGTTGTCGACCACTCCGGCTGTTGCAGCAATCCCCGTTTCCAACAGTTCCTGCTTCGGTTGAGACCCTCATCAACATTTGGATCATCACTGAGCCATCCTGTATTATTCGTTGATTCGTTCATATCAAACCGGCCAATCTATACATTTTCCAGATCCTGTTCATCGAGGAACTGCAGATTACTGATGTCCTCCTCAAGCTCAGCTAAGTCATCTAGTCCCTGGCTTGGCCTGTCCTTCCGGACTACATTAACCTCCTTTCCCTTCGGTAATTCCACCCCTGGCTTGGCCTGATCAGCTGGCACAATGTAGCAACGGGGGTTGTATGCTTCCTCAATTATGCTCATGAAGCCCTCAGGCATGCCTTCTTCTACTATAGCCACCACCACGGGTTCAGGTTGGGATATGGACGCGCTTATCATGCACAAGTCTGTGCTTTCTACAATGAACAGCGCCGGCTTAGGTAGGTGGGAGGGAGTGATGTATATGCTGGGGTCGTATGGGATGGCCATTGTTTGGATAAGGTTTACTTGCCTGGGTGGAGAAGGGGGTTGGTTATGTGGTGGGAGAGGATTTGTAGTGACGTTAGGCTTCTCAGGAGGCGCTATCACTTTGTTGTCAATGAGATCCTGAATCTCATGACGGAGTCTAAAGCATGGGTCGGTATCATGACCATGCTATTGGTGGAAGGCACAATGCTTGGCTGGATTGTGTGTAGGAGGGAGGGGATTAGGCAATGGGCGCGGCTCCAGGGGCTTCAGATACCCCTTTCTGATCAGGACCCTCAAGGCCGCCGATGGAGACATGTAGAATGGGGTGAAAACCCTCCGGCCTCGGGGTGGGTGCTTTGCAGGTTGTGGGGTAGTTCCGGATATGCCGGTAAAAGGGGTGGTTGTTTTCAATGTGGTGGTGACCATACCAACATTAGAAGTCCTTGCAGCTGCATTACTACTCGTAGTCGCATTTGAACTGCGTGTAAAGGCCCTCTTGGGCTACTCTTTTTCATGGTCAATCAGACCTTATTTCATCGCATCCTCTATCTGCACCCCTATCTCATGAAGCTCGGCAAATATAGGGAGGGGTAAGGCAATCGTCTTTTGCAGCAGCTTCGGTTGCAAGTTGCGGACCGCCATCCGGATTTGGTCTTTTTCAGCTGGTCGGGTTGTCATCATGGAGGCCATAGCCCTCCACCGAGTGACGAAATCGGAGAAGCCCTTCTTCGGCTCTTGACGAGTAGTCTCGAGATCACAAGTTGTGACCTCGATTTGAGTGTTATAGGAATATTACAAAGGCCTCAGGCATCTCTTCCTAGCTCCTCTTCACAGAATCTTCCAACTTAACATACCAAATAGTCGTGACACCCAACAAGGTCCGACCGAAGAGGGATAGCTTTTGCAATCTGGATAGGCCCATCAGCCGCAGAATATCTAAAAATAGCCGCAAGTGGACCATGGGATCACCCAAACCGTCGAAGCAGTCTATGTGTGGCATTTTAAATCTATCCGGCAATGTCATCGTCGAATCTGTGTAGTTGTCCTCTATGTCCGAGATCGAGTTGACACCCTGAGCCCTCTTAAAAAGCTTCTCAAGCTTGCTCACTTTTAGAGCGGTAGGGTCAACCTCGAACTTAAAGGGGGCCTCCGTTGGGTAGGCCGGTGCTTTGGAAGTTTGGGGTGGAATCAGATCCACTAGGATGTCTGCATTTTCCTGGACATTAACTGTGGGAGCAGGAACTCTGGGTATTGGAATATCTACAGGAGGTGGGTGGGATGCATAAGCTACTGCCTGCTGCGATTGTTGTTGCTGTTGCTGTTGAAGCCTAGCAATCAGTTCAGCCTGTTAGGCTGCAACCTCTGTTTGGCTAACTTTCACTTAGCGAGCAGCGTCCTGCTGTATGGCCTCGATGGTCTGTTGAAGTTGGCACATCATATCCTCCATACTGTCTAAGGGGTGCTGATCTATCAGAATCGGTGTATACTTTCTTTCTGAGGTGGAAGCAGAAAACTGGGCCTAACTGCGCACAGGTGAAGTAGACAGTGACTGCTGAATTGGCGACTATTGAACCGGTGATCTATGTCTGACTGTCCTCCGTCTTGTAACCGGCAGTAACGAAGCAAACACTGGTTGTCCGCCAATAAGATCCTCAGATCGGTAAATCCTCCTGACTCTGGTCCAGAGTGCTCGGGGGGGAACTGCCTCGTTAGAAGCAATTGTGAAATACTACCTTGCAAAAAGAAAATAAAGCAAAAAAAAAAAAAAAAAAAACAACAACAACAACAACAATCAGCAAACGCACAACACCTCGGCTTAGATAGAGACAACACACAGTTGAATCCATAAGCTGAACAATCTGTACTCAAACACTGATTACTGCCCCCAAATTTCTGCTTGAAAACTGATACCCCCAAATTGATACCCAGACTTGCAACTAATACATACATTCCTGCAGAGTCACACTTTAAAAGCACATATCAAGCAAGAGAGAGCCAAAACACCCCTATGCTGGAGTAGGGTTACCCTGTCCTAATTTCGTCAGGAGCTAGGGGTTCACTATGCACACAAACGATTTCAAACAAACCTACATTCAGGTGAGCAACCTGTCCTAGTTTAGAACAGACTCTATGGCTTCGGATATGCAACTAGGTCGGTTGGTCAAAAGGGGTGCCTGAGGAAGACCACCTAACATACCTCTCACTCCTAACACCGAGAAATGAAAAGAGAATCAAATGGTACAGCGGTAGTCCAAATCCAAGGTTTGTGTTCCCATCGTGGCAAAACCCGCAACCAGTCAGCCTTATGGCATGCTTTTCCAAGCAAGCCTCCAGCAAATAGTTCAGGAATAACAGATGGATAACACTGTGACTTAGGCACATCAATGCAAATGCAAATGCAAAGAAACACATAAGTGTAAATAAAACAACATATCATGAGTTCGAGTCAAGTTCTCTAAATCCCCAGCGGAGTAGCCAGAAATTGTAGCTCAACTTTCTTCGCAACCCCTTTTGGAGGGCTCGAATTAGTCCTACAGTTCGAACTCTTGTCACTGTTCTGAATCTAATCTCACAAAGTGCAATGTGAAATCGATAAATACCAAAGAGTCTAATCCAGCAAATCATTTTGAAAAATCGATTTTGAATCAAATAATGCCAAGATTAGACTGCTTTGAGAGATTACAGAGTCGCCACCTAAATATTTTATTTTGGAAAAATTTAGGAAACCCTGACTCGTGCCAAAGGCCATGTGTCCTTCATCACCAAAGTTGCCTCGGCTCGGGAACTTGGGTACGAGGGGGAAGGTCATGAAATGAGCACCCTCACTCGCCCAATCAAAGGATCGGCCTCTACTAAGCATGACATGTTGTTTTATAAATCTCATGTGTTCTTATTCCTGTTATTAGCTAACTTTACTATGTGACGCACACAAGGAAGTATAGACTAAGTCGCAAGACTTGGAATGAATTCAACTCATGTTTGCTTTCGAAAATGGTTTGAATTTGCCACCCTAAAGAGGGCTAAAACACGGATTTGCCATCAAACATGATAGGCTTAAAATATGATTTGCCACTTCACAAAGTGGGCTTAAAACATTCATTCGTTGAATTGTTCCAATTCAAACTACAAAGCCTTCATCCTCAGGCATTCATGCAGTTAATCACTTAAGAAAATAGCCTCATGGAAAGCATGCAAAACATGGCATTATGGAAAACACACTCATGCAAGTATGCTAAAGCATAAAACTCACCGAGTACTCCAAGCCAAAACAAAAACTAGTTAGAAACAATGCATGATCCTAACTATGTAAAATGCCTAATGCAACACATGCAATATGAGATTAAAAGGCTCAGCTACCTAATCATGGCATATGATACAATTTGATAACATGCTTTGAAACACATATGCAAAGAAGTATTGAAATACGGTGCAGTTTGAATGATGCGCCGAGCCTCGGTGCACGCAAGACAAATGAATGGATGCAAACATGCAAGCATAAGGTATGCTAATTGAAAATGATCCCTAATCTAACCATCAAAAGCGGATAAATAAAAGGGAGAAAGACACGGGGTTGGAAGACATGCACACACACGCATACTTATTACAACATTATGCCCCCTCGAAGGAGGGTTCAAATGAGTAAGCTAAGCTACACTAAGCTAAGCTAATGAAGCTAATCTAATAAAACTAATTAGACTGGTTATTACAAAACAAAATAAAGAAATAGCTAAACTAAGCTACTGAATTATTACAATACTTAACTAATTAGCCATTAGTTAATTAAATTACAAAACCAATGTACACTAATGAAACATTTAGAGCACTGAATCACATTGCCTCAGCTCTGCTTTAGGAAATGGAGGATGCATGCACTCGATTTTCGCCCCGAAAAGCCCTCCGGTTTGCTCTTGAAAGGCTCTGTTTGCAGGGTTGATTGCACTCCAGAACTTTCTGCTCCACCTTACCAAACCAATGCTGAGGACTGCACCAGTGGCCTGCTGGCCATGAATGCTTGCTGCCAGCTCCCTGCCGGCCAAGGATGAGGCACTACCGGCCATCAGTGAGCCACTGCCGACCACTGGTGTGCTGAATCACCACACTACAACAGAGCACAAACAGAGGAAAAGTGAGGCTTTTCCAAGGATATGTTTGTATTGTACCCCTCCTTATCATATCAAAACATCAAAGGAGTGGCACTCTTGGATCCAAAACCATTGTAGACACCCCATTTTTGACCGTCCTCAAGACTTGAACGTCATCGTTTGAACACTCGACGATCATCCTTGCTCGTGTTCGTTTTGAGTTTCTAAAGGTCTCGCCTGTGCGCCTTGCCTTGGAGCCTCTCAACTTGTTTGTTTTCTGCTTGGTTGTGGACCAAGAGCTTGTGGCATTGTTTTTGAGGGAAGGGGGTGCCCTGTTGGGCAGCCCTACAACCCATCGGCCAGGCCCCTTGTCCATCGACCATTCCCTATTTCCGTCGGCCATCAATGGTGGCCGGTCGGCATCATTGATGGCCGGTCGGCACCTTTAATGACCAGTCGGCAATCTTTGTTGGCCGAGGCCCTTTTCTTTGCTTTTTCAGATATTTTTATTGCTAGTTGTGTCAGCTGGTGAGCATAGAACTCATCCTCTATACACGTGTATGGAGGGATTACACCAAGCCTCTAGCTTGTTCAACAAGCTTGAGACTTGGATTTCTATAAGAGGGGAGGTCCCTCGCCTTTTCCAAAGGTTGAGAAATTTGAGATACAAAACATATCCCTCTCTCTCTCTATATTTCTTCCTCTCTCTCTATATTTGCACTTGTTTGTGCCTTAAAGTGGTTTTTCTTCACACTTTTGCACTAAAGCACCTAGTGAAACACCTTCACTCTTGAGCTGAGGTTCTTAGAGGTTGTATTTCAGTGGTTTTAGCTTGGTTTTTGTCTCTGAACTTGCTGTTATTGTTGTGCTTCAAGGGTGAGTCCCATATCTTCTTTTAAGCTTTGTTTTTGCTTAAGTATTTAGCCACCTTTGCATGCTACTTTTGGCTTAACTTTTAACTACAAAAAGTTTCATTTTTAAGTATTAAAAATGGTTGTTTGAGGCTTGGTTTGAGTTAGGGGTGGTCTACCCCTTTGGTGGCTTGTTATGATTTGTTTTGTGCCACCTCTTTAGGCCTTTGAGATCACCTTCTGTTGGCCTTTTAACCACTAAATTCTAGAGGAATTTCAGCAGTGGAAAGTGTGTTTTGAGGTCTCAAATAGGAGGGGGTTGTCCCCCCTCGTCTTCTCTTGTTTGCTTGTGTTGGTGGCTCACCAAAAGAGCATATATTTCTATCTTCTTGAGGCTTTGTTTGAGCATTTTTTTGTGATTTTTCAAACCTTCCATGACTCTGTTTTTGGTTGTCTTGGTCACCTCTTGCATGCTTCTTGTACTTGTAGTATAATCCTACTTGTAGCTTTGCAAAGTAGCATGTCTTTCTAGCATGTTGAGGCTCTATCTTAGAATGTTTTGTGACTTTTCTAACATGTTATAACTCTGTTTTGGGTTGGTTTGATCACTTTTTGCATGCTTCATGTACTTGTAGTGCAATCCTCCCTATAGCCTTAACATGCATCATGCTTTAGACCATCATTTTAGCATGCTTTTGGCTCCACTCCAGGAAACTTTTACTCATGTTTTTCCATGCTTAAGCTCTGTTTTAAGTTGTTTTGGCCATGCATGCCTTGCTTTGTATAGCCATAGTGCAATCTTGCTCACTAGCTTTGAGTTTCGTAGTCTCTAGCATGGCTTACTTGAGTTGTTTGCATGCTTTGGCCTCTTTTCTACCATGATTTTAGTGTATAAAGTGTGGTCATACTCTCTCGTGCTTCACTCTTTCAATGCTTTTGGAGAGTTATGATTTATGCCTTAAACATGAGCCAATATGTATGCCATCTTGCCTAAGCTTTTGGGCTACCATTTCAATGTGTTTTGGGTCTTATTTTGCCATGATACAACTCTGTTTTTGGTTGGTTAGAGCATCCCTCATTTGCTTCTTACACTTGTAGTGTAACCATGCTCATTGGCCTTGCATACTTGGTGTTTTGGCTTACAATGCTAGCTTGTTTTGGCTTCATTCCATGCATGTTTTGGCATTGTTTTGACCTGCCTTGGGATTGTTTTGAGTCATCTTGGCCCTTTAGGGCTTGCTTGATATGGCTATGGTGCAAGTACCTTTGCTAGCCTTAAGCTTTGAGCCTCCTAGCATGCCTCATTTGTCATATGTGCATTTTGGCATCATTTGGAATGATATTTCAGAGCATATAGTGTTGTCACACTTCCATGTTTTTCACTCTTTAAGTGCTCTTAAGAGTTGCACCTTTATGCCCTATTCATGGGCCAATGCATGAGCATGCATTTTATTGCTTTCAATGCTAGCATTTCAGAGCATTTTGGCCATTATTTCGGCATGCATGAGAACTGTTTAGGGTTGGTTTAAGCATTGTATTGCATGCCTCTTGTATGACGCTCTTTACTTGCTTTGATGCTTTAGCCTTCAAACATGCCATGCATGCATGATAGAATTTGTGCATGCCATTAGCATTGATAGGTTGATCATGTTGTATGTGTTGCATTGTGTTTGGATCGAGCGTTGATCCAAACACAAGGAATGTGGCACGTTTCATACTTGAAGTGATGAAACGTGTTGCGTTTCTTGGTTGCTGATCCTCTTGATCAATCATGATAGAGGTTAAGGCCCTTATGTGTTGTTTGTGCATTCATCAACATTGTGCAAGCTTGACTCTTTGGCCATCATGCATTGAAATGCGTGATTGATGGCTCGAGAGTCGAGCACTACACTCCTTTGAGCTTGAAACATGATAAGGAGTGTGTTTGCACACACATTCCCTTGCAAATACACTGACATGCCTCTGTTTGTGCTCATTGCAACAAAAGGAGAAATTGCAGGAAGCAGTGGCCGACCGGCCATCAAAGCTACCGACTGGCCACCAAGGCTGCTGATCGACCATCACAAGTGGCCGATGGCCATCGACTTTGGCCGATGGCCATTCCTCTTGGCCGAACATCCTTCAGCATGTTCCTAAGGTGAATCAGAAGCATCTTGGAAGTTGGCACAATTTTCAGAAGTCCAAAAGAGTGCAAACAGAGGCATCATGAGGCACGGTAAAGGATTTCCGAGCGAAGCCGACCGAGCATGCATATCCACTCGCTTCCCGAGGCTATTTGTTTAAATTGCTTAGCTAAACTAGTTCATTAGCTTAGTTATTTTTGTGATTAATTAGTTAAGTGTTCAATTAATTTAATTTGGTTTGTATTTAATTAGCTTAGATTTGCTTTTTCAAATTCATTTGCATTGTAATAATTAATTAGTTAAGTTAGTTAATAGTTGGTTTGTGATAATTAACTTAGCGTAGCCAGTTAGTTGATTTATTCGGACCCTTCTCCTGCGAGAGGGCATATTGTTGTAATAAGCGTGCGCGAGTGTGTAAATGTCTTCTAACCCCACGTCTTTCTCCCTTTTATTTACCATCTTTCGATGGTTAGTTTAGGGTATATTTCGATTAGCATACCTTATGCTTGCATGTGTGCATCATTCATCTGTCTTGCATGCACCGGGCTCGGCGCATCATACAAACTGCATTGTACTTTGATACACTTTCTTGAATACGTGTTTCAAAGCATGTTATCAAGTGTTGCATTCATATGCCATTCTAGATAGTCGAGCCTATTTTAGCTGCCTTTTTGCATGTGTTGCATTAGGCATCTTAACGTAGCTAGGATCAAGCATCGATTACTAACTAACTTCTATTTTGGCTCGGAGTACACTCTGAGTGTTTATGTTTTAACATCCTTGCATGTGTGTAAGTGACTGTCAGGATAGCATGCTTGCCATGAGGCTAACTGTTTAAGTGTTTAACTGTATGAATGCCTGTGGATGAAGGCTTCATTACTTGAATTGGAAGAATTCATCAAAATGTGAGTTTTAAGCCCACTTAAAGTGGCAAAATCATCATGTTTTAAGCCCACTTGAGGGTGGCAAATTCGCGTCTTAGCCTACTTGCGAGTAGCACTTTCAAACCATTTTTGAAAAACAAGCATGAGATGTTTTGTTCCAAGTCGAGTGATTTAGTTTATACTTGTTTGCTGTGCGCATCACATAGTAAGGTTGATTAATAATCGGAATAAGAACGCATGTGTTTTCAAAAACAACATATCATGTTAGTAGAGGCCGATCCTTTGATCAGGTGAGCGGGGGTGCTCTTTTTAGGACCTTCCCCTCTCGTACCCAAGTTCCCGAGCTGAGGCAACTTTGGTGATGACGGACACGTGGCCTTAGGCATGAGTCAGGGTTTCCTAAATTTCCTAAAAAAACAAAATATTTAGGTGGTGACTCTGAAATCTGGCAAAGCAGTCCATGTTTGGCGCTTTTTGATTAAAATCGATTTTCCAAAACGATTTGCCGAATTTGGACTCTTTGGTGATTTATTAATCTTACATTGCACTTTGTGAGATTAGATTCAGAACCGTGACAAGAGTCCGAACTGTAGTGGCTAGAACCACAATTTGCGCCTTCGCGCGCGGAGCGGAGTTCTGGCGATCCACAGTTTCTGGCGACTCTGCTGGGGATTTAGAGAACTTGACTCGAACATCATGATATGTTGTTTTGTTTACACTTATGTGTTTCTTTGCATTTGCATTTGCATTGGTGCACTTAAGTCACAGTGTTTGCCGTCTGCTATTCCTGAACGGTTTGCCGGCGGCTTGCTTGGAAAAGCGTGCCATAAGGCTGACCGGTTACGGGCTCTGCCACGATGGGAACACAAACCTCGGTTATTACCGAGGCACCCTTATTGACCATTCGACCTAGTTGCATATTGGAAACTATAGTGACCATTCCAAACTAGGACAGGTTGATTACCCGATTGTAGGTTGTTTGATACCGCTACGTGCGTAGTGAAACCTTAGCTCCTGACAAGATAGGACAGGGAAACCCTACCCCTCCATAGGGGTGTTTTAGCTCTTACTTGCTTGATATGTGCTGTCAGAGTGTGTCTCTACAGGTTGTGTGTATCAGTTTACAAGTTTGGGCATCAAACTTGTGGGCATCAGTATTTGGGGAATCAGTTTTACCTGAGGGTATTAGATCTGGGGCAGTGATTCGAGAACAGTGATCAGTATTGAGAATAGTGTGTTCAGCTTACAATGTCAACTGTGTGTTGTCTTTATTTTAAGCTGAAGTGTTGTCTGTTTTTCTGTTTATTGTTTCCTTATTATGCTTTATTTATCTTTTTGCAAGGGTAGTTTAGTATAATTGCTTCCGACCAGGTAGATATTCCCCAAGCACTCTGGATCAGAGGTCGAAGACTTCATCGATCCGAGGATCTAGTTGACGGACAAGCAGTGTTCCTTTCATTACCCCCGGTTACTAGACAGAGGTCAGTTAGGCACAATTCATCAGCACAACGGTTATTAGATCAGCGGTCCTTATCCACCCCACCAGTGAGTAGTCGGGCTGAGGTTTCCGTTTCTACCACAGAGAGTGATACACCTGTTGTTCAGTTAGATCAGCACCTTATGGCAAGTATGGAGGACATGATGCGTTAGCTCCAAGAGACTATGCAAGCCATGCAGCAGGATGCTGCCCGCTAGACAGAGTTTGCTACGCGTCAGGTAGAGGTTGTGGCTCAACAGACGAAACTGATTGCCAGGCTCCAGCAACAGCAGCAACCGCAACAAGCCAAAGCATCTGTTTCGCATCCACCCTCACCCCCACCTAGAATTCCAACACTCAGGGAGACCGCAAACATCTAGGAAAATACGAGCGTCCCAATGGGGCCAATTCCACCCCCAATCCTACCTTAGCTGTCCAAAGCACCAACTGATCTAGTGGATACACCATTTGAGTTTGAGGTGGATCCAACAGCACTGAAAGTGAGCAAGTTAGAAAAGCTATTCAAAAAAGCTCAAGGCGTTAATTCCATTCCAGACATAGAGGATGGATACACCGACTCGGCGGTGACTTTGCCAGACCGGTTCAAGATGCCGCATATAGACTGCTTTGATGGTTCTGGGGATCCCATGGTGCATCTGCAATTGTTTTCAGATATCCTAAGGCCAATGGACCTCTCCAGATTGCAAAAGTTTTCCCTCTTCAGCTGGACCCTGTCGGGTGTTATGGCTATTTGGTACGCAAAGCTGGAAGATACTGTCAAGAGAAGTCGGGAGGAGATGGCTGAGGCCTTTATAGCTCAATACTCCTACAACACGCAGATTGAGATCACAACTCGTGATCTCGAGACAACCAGACAGGAGCCGAAAGAGGGCTTCTCTGACTTTGTAACCCGTTGGAGGGCCAAAGCTTCTATATGATGACCATCAGGCCGGTCGACAAGGATCGGATACATATGGTTGTGCGCAACCTCTAACCCAAGCTGATGCAAAGAAAGATCATCTTACCCCTCCCGACCTCTGCGGACTTACACGAGATTGGGGTACAGATTGAGGACGACATGAAGCAGGGTCTAATTGACCACAAAAGAGAGCAGCCCAAGAGGGCATTTACTCGCAGTACGAATGCAGGCACGAGTAATGCTGTAGCTGCCAGAACTTCCGATGTGGGCTTGGTCACTACCACCACTTCAAAAACAGCCAATCCCTTTGCTGGTACTTCCACTTCAAACCCCCAAACTTCGAATTATCCACCCCGAGGCCAGAGGACCTTTACTCCACTGTACATGCCTCTGTCCAAAGCTCTGGGGGTTTTAATCAAGACATTTGAAGCCCCTAGAGCTGCGGCCGTTACTGGACAAACTTCCTTCCTCCCATAACCCGTCCAAATACTGCGTCTTTCACCAACATCATGGTCACAACACCAACCAGTGCTATAGACTACGTCATGAGATCCAGGATCTTATTGACAACAAGGTGATTGCGCCACCACAAAAGCCAAATGTCACCACCAATCGTCTCCCCCCACATAATCAAAACCCTCCCCCTAGGCAGGTAAACTTCATCCAGTCAAAGGCCATTTCATATGACCCAAGCATATACATCACACCCTCCTACCTACCCAAGCCTGAGGTGTTCATCCCAGGCAGTACAGACTTGTGCATGTTGAGCACCTCCCTAACCCAACCCGAACCGGTGGTAGTGACTGTCGAAGATAGAACTGGGTGACTTTGGAGGCAGATGGGAATGTTGATTCACAGCCTGAAGGGTCTGGGAGCTTTACGTACAACCCGAGTGGTTATATCACATCAACAGATCAGGTTAAGCTGAGGGTAGAGTTGCCAGTTAGGGCAGAGATCAGTGTGGTTCGGGAAGATGGACCGAGTTAAGGGCTAGATGACCTAGCAGAGCTTGAAGAGGACATTGCAAATCTGCAGTTCCTTGAAGAGCAGGACTCAGGGGATGTGAACATCAACTGGTTCGACTTAGATGGATCAACAGAGAATACTGGGTGGCTCAGTGACCAGCCAGATGTTGTTGAGGAATCTCAGCTAGAATAGGGACTGTCAGGAACGGGAACATCAGCAGTGGCCGGAATGGCTGAGAATCAAGAAGAATCGCCGGAGAGCACCGGTGCTAAGAATTTTGCTCGGGATCCGGGCAGTTTGAGTACAGTAGACACTGAACAGAAGATTGCACTAAAGCGGCTTGAGCAAGCAAAGATCGAGGATCTTAAGAGGGCTAGGAAGGCCAAAGCCCCTGTGGGGACGGAACGTGGTGTGAGCACAAAAACAGTTGCAACGGAACAGGACAGCTGTCTGTCAGTTGCCGACGGGACGTGGTGGAAAGACGAGGACTTACGTCTTGCCCACACTGATGAAGATTGGGGGTAGAACCAACCAGATGACACCTGGTATATTGAGAAGGTTGACCATATGACTAGAAGTGGGCGGTATTTCAAGCCCCCACACTTAGACCAGCCAGAGGCGTCCGGAAAGGACAAAGAATCGGAGAGGCAGAAGGAAAAACTATTGGAGGTGGAGGCTGTACTGAAGCAGCTTAAGAAAATTCAAGTAGACATCTCCATCTGGGCACTACTTATGGCCTCGAGAGTCCACAGACAAGACGTCCTTTCTGCAATGGACAGGGCTAAACTTTCAATCGATACAACTCCAGAGCAGTTGGTAGGGCTGGTTTTCCCGGGAGGAGCTTCCCCGACATCGACCTTCACTGACAAGGAACTGCCGCCTGAAGACTCGGATCATAACAAACCACTCTACATCTTTGTGGAGTGTAGAGAGAAATGGATACCGGTGGTCCTTGTTGACACAGGATCTGCTATCAACGTGTGTCCGTTGAGGACGGCACATGCTATCGGGTTGAAGCCCGTAGATTTTGTGCCTACTGCCCAGGTGATACGGGCCTATGATAATACCAGCCGAGAGGTGATGGGGATTGTACAGATTCAAACTCAAGTTGGTCCGGGCCAACAAGATATTGATTTTCATGTCTTGGATGTTCCCGCCACCTTCAATCTACTCCTGGGGCGGCCGTGGCTGCACTAGGTGAAGGTTGTTTCTTCCACCCTGCACCAAATGCTGAAGTACCCCCACGGGAAGGGGGTGGTAATCGTTTTTGGGAATTCGTCGATACATCCACTACCAAAGGTTTCTACACCAGTTCTGGAGATTGAGCATGGCACGGAGGATGTATTCTTGTCAGGATTCACCCTAGCTGAGGCCCGGGTTGTACAGGACATATTAGCTGTTGATGAGGGGTTATACGTCAGCGCACAGTCTGTCTACCTTATGAACAAGCTTCAGCACATGCCCAGGATGGGATTAGGGCGAAGTGGCCTGAAGGGCATTGCAGCATCAGTCAAAGTGTCACATAACCCATATACCTTTGGTTTAGGTTATCTGCCTACCAAAGAGGATTGGGCGAGGAAAGAAAGAGAGATGGCCGGAAGAGCCAAGGTAAAGCAAGCCGGGAAGCATTATGAGTTGGTGCACCGGCCTATCCAGGGGACCCTAAATGGATGCTTTGTCCGGGAGGGGGAAGATTTCCCATTCTGTGGCTTTCCGGAGCCATGGCTAAATGTAGAGAGGCGGCGCTTGCCGGGATTTGAGATTTTCTTTGACTTGCAATTCTCCGGGGATGAAGTTGCCAAAGAGCAAACAGACCCACCAGCTAAGACTGAGCAGTGCAAGGAGGAGGATTCTGAGAGCACAGAAATTGAGATGGGGGTGGCACTGTCTTGTCTCCTTGCAGATCCTCAGATTGTATCGGAATGCTTGGGGGATAACTTCTCAGTTTCCATGATCAGGGATGAAGCGGCTGTGGGCCCATCTTCAAACATTCTGGAGATGCATCCATCGCACCCTCCCTCATCTGGCAATACGAGGAGGGCTGTTTATCGAGCAGTTCCGGGTCAGGTAGTGAGCCAAAATCTGATTCCACTGAGTCTGTGGAGTCAAAATCAGGTTCCAGCTCGTCTGAGTCTGAGTCCGGTATTCTTGGAGGCGATAACCCGGATGCCACTGTCCTGTCCAGGTCATTTTTTTCTTTTTTCTTTGAGTCTATTGTAACAGAGGAATCAGGCGGACTGGATGTTATTAATGAGAATGGTACGGCTGTGGCTTCCGAGTACTTTTCTGTGCCTTTAATTTATTGCATCAATCAAGACTTTCAAAATTTTAATGAAAACGACGAGGAAGAAATTCCTCCGGTTTTGTAATATTTGCTTGATCAAGAGCAGGAAAGGTTTGTAAAACCCCTGGTTGATGAAATCGCCACAATTAATGTTGGTACTGAGAAGGACCCGCGGCTGGTCCAGATCGGGTCCACATTGTCTTCTGAGGAGCGCGAGCGCTTAGTCGCTTTATTAAAAGATTTCAAAAATGTTTTCGCATGATCCTACGAAGACATGCCTGGAATCGATCTTGAGATTGTACTGCACCGGATCCCTCTTGACCTAGAGGCCCGACCTGTTAAGAAGAAGCTCCGAAGGATTCGCCCGGACTGGGCTCTGAAGATCAAAGAAGAGGTCACCAAGCAGATTGACGCAAGGTTCCTGTTTGTATCTGAATACCCTACTTGGTTGGCCAATATAGTTCCGGTGTCGAAGAAGGATGGCAGAATTTGAGTATGTGTGGACTTCGGGGATTTGAACAAAGCCAGTCCGAAGGACGACTTTCCTCTGCCACATATCGACGAATTAGTGGACTTCACTACTGGGCATGCACAGCTCTCGTTCATGGATGGATTTTGTGGCTACAATCAGATTTTAATGGCACCCGAAGACAAGGAGAAGACTGCTTTCATCACCCCGTGGGGAACCTATTGTTATAGGGTGATGCCGTTTGGGTTAAAGAATACTGGAGCTACGTATCAACAGGTTGCGACCCCAATTTTGCACGACATGATCCATAAAGAGATTGAGGTGTACGTGGACGACATGATTGTCAAGTTCAAGGAAAGAGAGGGCCACTACACCGCCTTGCAGAAATTCTTCCAACGAATCAAAGAGTATCGGTTGCGGCTGAATCCTCATAAATTTACATTTGGTGTTACAGCAGGGAAAATGCTGGGATTCTTGATCACACAAAAGGGTATCAAGGTCGATCCTTCCAAAATCAAGGCCATCTTAGAAATGCCACCACCAAGGACTAAAAAGAAGGTGCGAGGCTTTCTGGGTAAAGTGCAATTCATAAGACGGTTTATTGCAAAATTAACCTTGACTTGTGAACCACTGTTTGGTCTCCTGAAGAAAGGAAAGAAGTTCCAATGGGACGACCGATGCCAAGTTGCTTTCGAGCAGATCAAGCAATATTTACAGAACCCACATGTGTTGTCACTGCCTGAGCCAGGAAAACTGTTGATTCTATACCTTTCAGTGACTAAAACGACAATGGACTGCATGCTTGCACAGGTGTCTAAGGACAACGTGGAGAAGGCTATCTACTACCTGAGCAAGAAAATGCTAGATTACGAGACCCGCTACACTCCGCTAGAGAAGGCTTGTCTGGCCTTGGTATGGGTTACCAGGAAGTTGAGGCACTACCTGTTAGCTCACTCTGTAATACTGGTTTTGAGATTAGATCCCATCAAATATCTCTTCGAGAAACCAGCACTTACGGGTAGGCTAGCCCATTGGTTGCTTCTGCTTTCCGAATTTGATCTCAAGTACATGGCGCGCAAGTCAATGAAAGGGAGAGCAGTAGCAGAGTTCCTAGCCGATCACCCAGTGGACGGGGATGAAGCAGTTGAATATCTGTTCCCAGACAAGGCTATTCTGCATGTCGAAAAAGAGACTTGGACGATGTACTTTGACGAAGCGTCAAACCAATACGGGTATGGGATAGGGGTGTTGTTGATAGTACCCGACAATTCCCGTATATCTCTAGCATTCAAACTCCGGTTCAAAGTGTCGAACAATGAGGCAGAATATGAGGCATGTATTGCTAGACTAGAAGCCGCCTTGGAACTAGGGGCAAAAAGGTTAGATGTCATCAAGGACTCGAACCTTGTTGTATCTCAAGCTAAAGGAGATTGGAAAGTTAAAGAAGAAAATATGAGAATCTATCACTAGACCTTGGACGTTCTGATCCCTTGGTTTGAGAAACTGAACTTCGCTCATCTATTAAGAGAGAACAACAGGTTTGCTGATTCATTAGCAATTCTATCCTCTATGATAGACATCCCTTTTGGAGTCCGGATGCGTCCGATCATCATTAAACAGAAATTCGTGCCGGCCTACAAGCTGATTGCTGCCATAGATGAGGTACAAGATGAGAATCCCTGGTATTACGATATCTGGAACTTCTTGGAAAAAGAAGTATATCCACCAGGGAAAAATGCCAAAGACAAGAGGGCAATTCGAAGAATGGCTGCTCAATTCATCGTCTGCGGGGGTAAACTGTACAAGAGGGTCATCTCAGGATGCATAAGCTATGCGTTGATGCTGAAGAATCCAAGCGCCTGATGGAGGCCATCCATGGAGGAGAGTGCAGAGCGCACATGAGCGGGGTGATACTAGCCGGAAGATCTTTAGACAAGGTTATTACTGGTCAACCATGGAGGAGGATTGTATTGGCTTTGTCTGGCGATGCCATAAATGTCAGATCCATGCAAACCGCATGAACATTCCGCCATTGAAGCTGTACAACATGACTTCACCGTGGCCGTTTTCAGTCTGGGGGATTGATGTAATTGGGGCTGTCACTCCGAAGGGGTCCAACGGGCATGAGTACATTCTGGTAGCGATAAACTACTTCACGAAGTGGGTTGAGGCCCAATCTTATGCGGTGTTGAAAGCATCACATGTCTCTAAGTTCATCAGGAACAACATCATCTGTCGCTATGGGGTCTCGAATGAGATTATTTCGGATAATGGTTCTCACTACAAGAAGGAGGTGATCGACTTGTTGGAGAAGTACAACGTGGCTTTTCATAAGTCATCTACATATCGGCCGCAAACTAACGGAGCAGTTGAGGCCGCCAACAAGAACATCAAGCACATTCTACAGAAGATGGTGGAAACCTACAGGGACTGGCCAGATAAGCTGCCATTTGCTCTTTGGGGCTACCGGAATTCAATTCGAACTTCTACTGGGGCAACTCTGTATTCCTTAGTTTATGAGATGGAGGCTGTTCTGTCTATCGAAGTTGAGGTTTCGTCATTACGGGTATTGGCTGAGTGTCAGATAGCTGAGGCAGATTAGCAGCAAAGCAGGTTCGAAGAACTTATGCTCTTTCATGAAAAAAGGCTGAAAGCACTGTATCACGTCCAGGGTTATCAACGAAAAATCGCCAAGGCTTTCAACAATAAGGTTAAGTCTAGGAATTTGAAAGAGGGGGATCTAGTGCTCAAAGACAACCGAGCTCCCATCCACGACCCTAGGGGCAAGTTCAGACCCAATTGGACTGGCCCTTACATCATCAAGTCTATCTGGTCAGGTGGAGCTGTCATTCTGATGGATTTAGATAGCCTAGAGTTCTCCCAGCTGATCAACATGGACAAGTTGAAGAAATACTATCCCTGAGTGGCTCGCTAGGTCGAAAACCCGAAAGGGCGACCTAGGAAAAAGTTAGAGCACAGAAAATTTAAAATAATAAAAACTGAGCTCGCAAGGTTGAAAACCCAGAAAGGGCGGCCTTGGTAAAAGTTAGAGCGTAAAAGGAGAGTGTTAATACATGAGTGAACCTAAACCGAACTACGTAAGGCTTGATTCCCATCTTCGGGATACGTAGGCAACTTCATTCTGAAGTCCAGCCATAAACACTTCCAAATCAACTTTGTCCGTGTGATCATGTTGGTTATCTTTGTCTATTCTGCATTCAAGAGCTCGGTTGTGATCTCCAGTGCAGTGCTATTCAGACTAGGGGCAACTTTCCAGTTGCTGGGATCCGGGGTTGTACATCTCAGTGATAGATCTCGGGCGTGTCCAACTGTGATCCATATCGAAAATGGTTTTGAAAAGTTTTAATAAAAGTTGATTTTGCTCAAATTAATATTTTTATGACTTAGACGAGTTTTGGACCAAACGGAAAATTTTCAGTACCCACAACCTTCAATTACATTGATTTCAGTACAGAGTTCTCCTACTCTTGAATACAAATTGAAGTTGCTTTTTATTACATTCATAAAGAAAACTTGAAAGTACTGATTAAAGCAAATAAATTTGGGGCATAGTCAAGTGTTCCTACGTCCCCTCCCAGAGCTTGTGGAAGCCTCTGATGCCAAAGTAGGCCCAACCTGCGCGTCTTCATCAAGCCAAGCTATGCACTCATCAGAGAGGGTGCAACTGAAAGTGGGAGCAGGGGCCAAAAGCTCTCTCGTCCTCCATGCTGTGGCATACCGAGCTAGCTGTGCTCCTCGAACTAGAAATGCAGCATGGTACTCTATCCCCTCTTCCGGGAAAATCTGATCATGCCCAAATTGGCGCCGGAATCGGAATGGGAAGTAAAAGACACAGTGTGTCAGGCCGATCAACTGAATCCCGGGCTGGTGAGACATGTTGTAACTCATCGCCGGCAGATTGAGCCAAGGGCAGCATCAAGCAATGTTGACAGCAGACAAGCTGCACATCCATTCGCACCACCATCCCTCATCAGGGGCATCGACTAGACGTCGCCAGAAGAAATAGCCGCGAGCTAAATATGTTGGGCATGAGTCCACAACCTTCAACTTATCCATCAACCATATCTGGGGAGGGATAAAAAACGAGACATTAAAGAATAGAGAGGTGTACGTGGAGAGAAAAGTGAGAAAAGGGTTTTGAGAGAAAAACCGAGCCTGAGGGCCGAGTGATATGAGCAATATATGTGAGCAGGGAGGAAAACATTACCTACAGCAGTAGTGGACTCCTCGCGAATCTAGTCGTCTCCCAGCGACAAAAAGCATCCAAACCCATTAATGTCTCAGCTAGCGTCATGGCAATGCAGCTCTTGCCCTCTTTTAAACCTTGGGCAACCTCAATCAAACGGACGCTAGACCCACCGAAGCCTGGGGCAAGCAAAAAATGAGACAACATGCACAAGCAAAGCGCATGTCACCGAAAACCCTGCCAGTGATGATCGCCGCGGTCACCGGCATTAGAAAACCGATGAATCAAGCTGGGAATGTCCAGTTCTCCATCGCGAATCAAAGACCGAGCGTCATGCAAAGTGAGCCCGCATATCCGTCCTAAGGCTTGGATGTGACCGAAGCAGAATTGGGGCAAGATCTCTTCATCGCGCTGAGATTCCATCAAAGCTTGGAAGTCTTCGAAAGTGGGACACATCTCTTGTCCGCCAAAGCTAAAAACATGAGTTACCGGATTCCAACACCTTGTTGTGGCATGGAGGAACGGAAAACGCAGCGGGGTGCGGCTCAGCGTGAATAGTGCATTTATTCCGAAGCCCCGAAAATTCAACTTTTCCGAGCCATCCAAGTTAGCAATCCAATTTGTGAGATTTTGGACAAGAAATGCCTCCATTTGGTGCAAAAACTGAGTTGAAATGGAGAAAATACGAAGCTGGGGCTTTTGTAGAAGATAAGGTGTTGAGTGGAAAACAGGCGTCAACAATCTGGACACTTTCTGCATTAATGGCCGACTGATGGCCGATCGACCATCTTTTTAGCCGACTGGCTAGTTTTTGTAGACAATAGCCCTTTATTGTGGCTGATGGCCTCCCACCTTGGCCGATGGCCTCTCTTTTGTTCTCTGAGCTGTCCATGTGTTGGAGGTGTTGAGAACTTGTGACTTGTTCCACTTTGAATGCTTTTTGTGTGACGATTTTGTGAAGTCGTGCCTGTGTTACTTCAATTTGCTTATCGAGTTGTTGCTCTTTTTTTATCGAGTTGTTGCTCCTTGCTTATTGAGTTGTTATAGTTCGTTTATCGAATTGTTCTTTAAGTTGTTTTGTTTGTTACGTCGGTTCACTACTTGACTTGGCAATACATGAATATTCAATTTCCATCAATCTCATTTTCATGTTGTGTAATGCGATGCGATGTGATGCTTAGAATATAAAATGTAACACTTTTTCAATCAAAAAGCTATTTTTCATTCCATCATGGTTTCTTTTTGCAAAAATACAAAGTTATAAAGAACATAAAACTGCCTGAGGCTGTACAATGTGCAAGAACTACTAGCAAAAAAAAAAATAAAGCAAAAATAAAACATCTGAATCGGCGCCAGTCGCCTCAAGAGCGGGAAGCCCTCCTCGTCCTCTTCCTCGATGAAGGTTCGGAGCTACCGCCGTCAGCTCCGTTACTTGAGTCTGAACCCGAACCATCCCCAGCTTCATCTCCATCTTGAGACGACTCTGACTCTGGACTCACTGCCTCCTCGTCAGACTCATCATCATCTGGGGCAGGCACCCGCGAACTACTCCCGGTGTGAGCATGCCCAGCTCTGCTTCGGCTGTGCGCTTGAGTCCCGCGTCCCGCTCTCCCTACTGTTCGAGAAGGCACTGAAGGTCCTGCTGAGGCACCCGCTACAACTGGTATCTGGAATGGGGCCTGAAAAGAACAATTTGGTAAATGCATCAGTTATGCTATGCGAAGCTGAGTATGGTATAAAATGCAGTATATGTGTATAGTGTATGAATGCTGTGAGTAGTATATGAACACCGTGAGCGGTGAATGATTGCAATGTATGAGGGCCGTGGCCAGTATATAAGATGCAGCATATCAGTGCTGTGAGTGGTATATGAGTGTGGTGTATCAAATGCTGTATTGATAATGCAATGCAGTAGATCAGTATGGAGCAGATTATAGAGGGTTTTGGGACGGAGGTTGAAAAAACTTACCGGAATACCGTAAATACTGAGCAGGTCCATGCTCGTCTGTAGCATCCCCATCACCAAAGCCGACAGCTCCAGAGCCTGCCCAGTGTACTCTATGGAAGCCTGCAAAAGTGTTGAGGTAATTAGTAATCTGCGGGATATCAACTGAAATGAAATGAATGTACAGAATGTAAAGTACAGCATATACCGGGGTCGAGCCTCGAACTCCAACGAGCTCATGATCAGCTAGGAGAGGAGCGATTGGAATCTGATAAATATCTCCGGCCCGTCCTCGGCATGTCATAGTAGTAGGCAGGTCTGGCCACTCTGCCCTCTGTCCCCTCCAAAAACCCCTCCTACCACGGGCCTGGGTCACCCTAGATCCTCCCACTCCTCCTGCTGGGGCTACAGGTCTCTCTCTCTCATCTCGGCGAACGCTAGCCAGAGGCGGCATGAGATATATCTGGATGAAAATGGTGTAGTCACCATCAAGTCTGAAAAAGTAGGCATCCCAACCGATCGTGAAATCGGTCATCTCCTGCGGGGTGTACGTCTTTGTATGCCTCATGTGCGAAAGAGGCGGCATCGGGACTATCTACTCAGGCAAGCTAAGGCTCTGTCGCAAGAAGCGCTCTCCCAAGTACTATGCCCGACAGACCGGACCCTCAAGCAAAACCCAGAATCGAGAAGTCTCTCGAGTGCCCATAAGCCGGTCTCTAACTGCGTCAGGCAGCACTGCCCAAGGCTGCCAGGTGATCTGCAAATGACGGATATACAGGTTGTTATCTGCTATTGAAAGTGAAATATAAAGCAAAGCTCAGATGAACTGTAAGGTTTGAAATACCTCCGCTACGGCTACAGTGTCAAAATATCGACGGAAGAATGAGAAAGACTCTTGGGGCCTCCACTCGTACCTCACGTCGTACCCATGAGAATACGGAACCATGGGAGACGTCTCTACCTTCGGCTCTGGAGCAAGCCTCGGGAAGTAGGCATATACCCAAAACTACAGAATGTGAGAGGGTAATAATGAGTATGTTTATCAGTAAAGCAGTATACAGATAAAGCAGAAATCAGAGAATGATGTGCAGTGTGTGCAGTGTACAACTAGTGTAAAGCAGATTGCGTGTTATGCAGTGTGTGTGGTGTACAGATAATGTAAAGTAGGACTGTAAAGAAAAAGGGAAAATGTACCTCCCAGGCTCTCCAGTAGCCTCCTAGCAGGTGCCCACTCTGGGGAGATGAGGAACTCACATATCCATACAGTATGGCCAAGCCTGTGCCGCCCCAGTCATAGCGCTGGATGCGAGTCACGTTTACCAGTGTGCTCAAGAGGTAGAGGCCAACGGTGTTCGCCCTGTCGGTGAATAGAGTGGTGCCAAGCAAGAACATGAGGAACCCCCGGGCGTAATGCTCAACCTCCTCGCGGGTCGTCGGTGTCCCCCCCTGAACTAGTCGGTGAACCATGAATATCGCACCATCCCTGGTCAGGAGAGAGGTGGGCGAATGCCGAGCAAAAAGATCGGGGCAGCATCCCACTTGCCCATATCAGTGTCGTAAGGGATCGAATCACCCCCTACCCCTATGCCGATGAGCATGGAGAAGTTGAAAAGAGTCATCATCATCTCCTTGTTGTAGAAAGGTGGAAGGAATCGGTGGTGTCCCACCACCTCTCCACTAAGGCGCCTAGAAAAGGCCGACTCACAATGAGGCGTGAGAGTCCCATGCAGAATATACAAAAACGGCCGCATCGATGATGTGGCGAACATCATCGGGTAGCTCCATGTACCAATCTCGTGCAATGGTGTTTCCATAACCCCGGAAGGCATGAGAATCTCCCTGTGTTCAAGATAAACAGATGCGAAACAGTGTTAAGAATACAGTGTATGCATGTGTTCAGAATTGATAGAAGTGCAGTGTGTACATATGTTCGAGTTGACAGAAGTATCATGTATGAATGTGCTCAGAATGAACTAGGCACGTGATATACAAGTGTGTTTGGGTTAATCAGATGAAGAGTGATATTGGCTATCCAAGACATATGACCTACATTGCAGAAAGTAAAGAGGAAGAATATACCTCAGCAGCGCCATAGGAAAAGTATGACTCCGTCTCGAATAGTAGGAGGTCCTCTGGAGCACCTCGCGCAAAGCTCCTGAACTAGCGAATACTGTCGGGAGACAACACGTGTACGTCAGGGTGATAAGACGCTGGGTCGAAAGGCCGAATGCCGAGCGGCAAAGGCTCGAACTCGGGATCCATCTCCATTCCTGGAGGAGCCCCACCCTGTGGAATATCATCCGCCATGTCGAGAAGAGTGAGAAAATGGTCGAAGGTATGGAAAATAGGCAAGAATGCCAAAAGTCAACCCCGAGGGGTGAGAAATGGAAAAAAATGTCGAAGTGCGGAAAAGGGCACGAAGATCAAGGGTAACTCGGGGAAAACAAACCCCGAGTGATGAAAATCAAGAATGTGGCACCAAAAACACTTTTCAATCGATTCAAAGTGTTTGAAACAACGAGGGTTTTGCGAATCGAAAGTTTTGGGAGGTTTGAAAACATGTTTAAAGCTCAGATCGAAGAGAGGAAAGCGATCTAGAGAGAGAGGAGGAAGGATTTCGGCAAGGGAGAAGTGAAAGAATAGGGTTTGGAACCCTATACTTAAAGACCCGAGGCAAAATGTCAAAACTACCCCGAATCTGCCATTGTTGGCCGATCGGCCAAATTGTTGGCCGGCCGGCCACATTGTTGGCCGATGGAGTTTTCTGGTGGCCAATGGGTGGCCGATAGCTCCCTCTTGTGGCCGATGAACCTCCAATGCCCTTGTTTGGGGTTTTTCTATTGATTTGTACCCTCATCTCTCAAGAAAGTTCAAGGAAATACACCTTTGAGCTCAAACAGTCTTCGTCGTGACCTCGAACCGTGTCTTCCATGTGCAGCACTCGATATGCACAAATGTATCCTTTTTCATATCCTTTTGCATATTGCTAGATTTGAAAATTATCTTTGAATGTGTGGCTTTACAGTGTTCTTATCACATTCATGGGGTTTGCACTTGTTATATGCCTCTTTCACTTTTGCATCGGACATGCATCATCGCGTTTGCATAACATATGCGCGTTGTGTCAAATAGGTATTCGTGTTTACATTGCATAGAGTATGTACACATTTTAATCTTGCTTGCATAGAATGTGCACTTCTCACCTTGGCAGGGAATACGCGTTTTAATGTTGCATGGAGCATACATTTCTTGCACTTGCATTGTTATGGCCGT
Organism: Camellia japonica; assembly: GCA_030407325.1. Lineage (NCBI taxonomy): Eukaryota > Viridiplantae > Streptophyta > Magnoliopsida > Ericales > Theaceae > Camellia > Camellia japonica. Next base: position 102,589,422 of record JAPPVO010000003.1, read on the forward strand.
TTCAGTTGCATTGTTATGCACACTCTAGTTGCATTGTTATGCACATTTCAGTTGCATTGTTATGCACACTCCTTCCATTGTTATACACATTGCAGTTGCATTGTTATGCACATTTCAGTTGCATTGTTATGCACACTCCTTGCATTGTTATGCACGTTCCAGTTGCATTGTTATGCTCATTTCAGTTGCATTGTTATGCACACTCTAGTTGCATTGTTATGCATCGCTACTTGCATTGTTATGCACGTTCCACTTGCGTTGTGATGCACGTTCTACTTGCATTGTTAAGCACGCTTGACTTGCGTTCTCACGCACGTTCTACTTGCATTGTTATGCACACTTTACTTGCGTTGTCACGCACATTCTACTTGCATTGTTACGCACACTTCACTTGCGTTGTCATGCACGTTCTACTTGCATTGTTATGCACACTTTACTTGCGTTGTCACGCACGCTCTAGTTGCATTGTTATGCATCGCTACTTGCATTGTCACGCACACTTCACTTGCATTGTCACGCACGTTCTAATTGCATTGTTATGCACACTTCACTTGCGTTGTCACGCACATTCTACTTGCATTATTATGCACACTTCACTTGCGTTGTCACGCACGTTACTTGCATTGTTATGCACACTTCACTTGTGTTGTCACGCACGTTCTACTTGCATTGTTATGCACACTTTACTTGCATTGTCATGCACATTTTGCTTGCATTGTTATGCACACTTCACTTGTGTTGTCATGCACGTTCTACTTGCATTGTTATGCACACTTTACTTGCGTTGTCACACACGTTCTATTTGCATTGTTATGCACACTTTACTTGCATTGTCACGCACGTTCTACTTGCATTGTTATGCACACTTCACTTGCATTGTCACACACGTTACTTGCATTGTTATGCACACTTCACTTGCGTTGTCACGCACGTTACTTGCATTGTTATGTACACTTCACTTGCATTGTCACGCACGTTCTACTTGCATTGTTATGCACGCTTTACTTGCATTATCACGCATGTTCTACTTGCATTGTTATGCACACTTTACTTGCGTTGTCACGCACGTTACTTGCATTGTTATGCACACTTTACTTGCTTTGTCACGCATGTTACTTGCATTGTTATGCACACTTTACTTGCATTGTCACGCACGTTCTACTTGCATTGTTATGCACACTTGCATTGGTATGCACGTTCCGGTTGCATTGTTATGCACCTCTTCAGTTGCATTGTTATGCACTGTTCCCCTGCATTGTTATGCACCATTTCACTTGCATTGTTATGCATATCTCCCATGCGTTGTTATGCACTTTTCTATTGACATCATATGTGCACGCATTTATCTTGTATTGAAATTGTATCTTGATATAGCGTTGATCATGTGTTCCTATTACATTGTACTTGTCAAAATCTCTCTTTTGTGCAGGCACAATATTGTATTTACGGTTCATTTGAAGTTTGTGAAACCAGACGATATTGTATGCACGGTTCATTCAAGAGAAGTTCTGGTTCAGTTTGACTACTACCCTTCTCCACTCGCGTTTGACATGCGTTTGGACGTACCCTTCTCCACTCGCGTTTGACATGCGTTTGGACGTACCTTTCTCCTTTCGCGTTTGACATGCATTTGGATGACTGTGCTTTCTTGCACAGTCCTTCTCCTTTTGCGTTTGATACGCTAGAGGGTGTTTCGCTTGAGACTTTGGGTGCTCTTGGTAGTCGCTTTTAGCCTCCTCCGCGTGAGACGCAGTGAGAATTGTATAATTTTCTTACATCCTTTCTGTACGAGATGTAGTTTGGTTCATGTTTACTTGCTTATGTACGAGTTTGCTGTAACATTTCTTTGCATAACATTCGCTTAAAATGTTGTATTTATTTTGCATAGATGCTTCATTACAGTCCTCTTTGCATAATCATAAGTTATGTTATGCATTGTGCATGTCATTTGCATTTTGACCCAGCCTGCAGACGTATCTCTTTGTTATTTTGTATGTTTGTCTAAGTCTTCGGCCTTATCAAAAATGGGTCGTCTCTGGGCTTTGACATTCACTCCCGTCATCTCTTAACTTTCGAGTTCTGTCAAAGAGGGGCAACTATAGACACCCCATTTTTGACCGTCCTCAAGACTTGAACGTCATCGTTTGAACACTCGATGATCATCCTTGCTCATGTTTGTTTTGAGTTTCTGAAGGTCTCGCTTGTGCGCCTTGCCTTGGAGCCTCTCAACTTGTCTGTTTTGTGCTTGGTTGTGGACCAAGAGCTTGTGGCTTTGTTTCTAAGGGAATAGGGTGGCCTGTTGGCTAGCCCTACAACCCATCAGCCAGGCCCCTTGCCCATCGGCCATCAGTGGTGGCCAGTCGGCATCACTGATGGCCGGTCGACACCTTTAATGGCCAGTCGGCAATGTTTGTTGGCCGAGGCCCTTTTCTTTGCTTTTTCAGATATTTTTATTGCTAGTTGTGCCAACTGGTGAGCATAGAACTCATCCTCTATACACGTGTATGGAGGGATTACACCAAGCCTCTAGCTTGTTCAACAAGCTTGAGACTTGGATTTCTATAAGAGGGGAGGTCCCTCTCCCTTTCCAGAGGTTGAGAAATTTGAGATACAAAACATATCCCTCTCTCTCTCTATATTTCTTCCTCTCTCTCTATATTTGCACTTGTTTGTGCCTTAAAGTGGTTTTTCTTCACACTTTTGCACTAAAGCACCTAGTGAAACACCTTCACTCTTGAGTTGAGGTTCTTGGAGGTTGTATTTGAGTGGTTTTAGCTTGGTTTTTGCCTCTGAACTTACTGTTATTGTTGTGCTTCAAGGGTGAGTCCCATATCTTCTTTTAAGCTTTTTTTTTGCTTAAGTATTTAGCCACCTTTGCATGCTACTTTTGGCTTAACTTTCAACTACAAAAAGTTTCATTTTTAAGTATTAAAAATGGTTGTTTGAGGCTTGGTTTGAGTTAGGGGTGGTCTACCCCTTTGGTGGCTTGTTATGCTTTGTTTTGTGCCACCTCTTTAGGCCTTTGAGATCACCTTCTCTTGGCCTTTTAACCACTGAATTCCAGAGGAATTTCAGTGGTGGAAAGTGTGTTTTGAGGCCTCAAATAGGAGGGGGTTGTCCCCCCTCGTCTTCTCTTGTTTGCTTGTGTTGGTGGCTCACCAAAAGAGCATATATTTCTATCTTCTTGAGGCTTTGTTTGAGCACTTTTTTGTGATTTTTCAAACCTTCCATGACTCTATTTTTGGTTGCCTTGGTCACCTCTTGAATGCTTCTTGTACTTGTAGTATAATCCTACTTGTAGCTTTGCAAAGTAGCATGTCTTTCTAGCATGTTGAGGCTCTATCTTAGAATGTTTTGTGACTTTTCTAACATGTTATAACTCTGTTTTGGGTTGGTTTGATCACTTTTTGCGTGCTTCATGTACTTGTAGTGCAATCCTCCCTATAGCCTTAACATGCATCATGCTTTAGACCATCATTTTAGCATGCTTTTGGCTCCACTCCAGGAAACTTTTACTCATGTTTTTCCATGCTTAAGCTCTGTTTTAAGTTGTTTTGGCCATGCATGCCTTGCTTTGTATAGCCATAGTGCAATCTTGCTCACTAGCTTTGAGTTTCGTAGTCTCTAGCATGGCTTACTTGAGTTGTTTGCATGCTTTGGCCTCTTTTCTACGATGATTTTAGTGTATAAAGTGTGGTCATACTCTCTCGTGCTTCACTCTTTCAATGCTTTTGGAGAGTTATGATTTATGCCTTAAACATGAGCCAATATGTATGCCATCTTGCCTAAGCTTTTGGGCTACCATTTCAATGTGTTTTGGGTCTTATTTCGCCATGATACAACTCTGTTTTTGGTTTGTTAGAGCATCCCTCATTTGCTTCTTACACTTGTAGTGTAACCATGCTCATTGGCCTTGCATACTTGGTGTTTTGGCTTACCATGCTAGCTTGTTTTGGCTGCATTCCATGCATGTTTTGGCATTGTTTTGACCTGCCTTGGGATTGTTTTGAGTCATCTTGGCCCTTTGGGGCTTGCTTGATATGGCTATGGTGCAAGTACCTTTGCTAGCCTTAAGCTTTGAGCCTCCTAGCATGCCTCATTTGTCATATGTGCATGTTTTGGCATCATTTGGAATGATATTTCAGAGCATATAGTGTTGTCACACTTCCATGTTTTTCACTCTTTAAGTGCTCTTAAGAGTTGCACCTTTATGCCCTATTCATGGGCCAATGCATAAGCATGCATTTTATTGCTTTCAATGCTAACATTTCAGAGCATTTTGGCCATTATTTCAGCATGCATGAGGACTGTTTAGGGTTGGTTTAAGCATTGTATTGCATGCCTCTTGTATGACGCTCTTTATTTGCTTTGATGCTTTAGCCTTCAAACATACCATGCATGCATGATAGAATCTTGTGCATGCCATTAGCATTGATAGGTTGATCATGTTGTATGTGTTGCATTGTGTTTGGATCGAGCGTTGATCCAAACACAAGGAATGTGGCACGTTTCGTACTTGAAGTGATGAAACGTGTTGCGTTTCTTGGTCGCCGACCCTTTTGATCAATCATGATAGAGGTTAAGGCCCTTATGTGTTGTTTGTGCATTCATCAACATTGTGCAAGCTGGACTCTTTGGCCATCATGCATTGAGATACGTGATTGATAGCTCGAGAGTCGAGCACTACACTCCTTTGAGCTTGAAACATGATAAGGGGGTGGTTGCACACACATTCCCTTGCAAATACATTGCCTTGCCTCTGTTTGTGCTCTGTTGCAACAAAAGGAAAAATTGCAGGAAACAGTGGCCGACCGGCCATCAAAGCTACTGACTGGCCACCAAGGCTGCTGATCGACCATCACAAGTGGCCGATGGCCATCGACTTTGGCCGATGGCCATTCCTCTTGGCCGAACATCCTTCAGCATGTTCCTAAGATGAATCAGAAGCATCTTGGAAGTTGGCACAATTTTCAGAAGTCCAAAAGAGTGCAAACAGAGGCATCATGAGGCACGGTAAAGGATTTCCGAGCGAAGCCGACCGAGCATGCATATCCCCTCGCTTCTCGAGGCCATTTGTTTAAATTGCATAGCTAAACTAGTTCATTAGCTTAGTTATTTTTGTGATTAATTAGTTAAGTGTTCAATTAATTTAATTTGGTTTGTATTTAATTAGCTTAGATTAGCTAGTTTTTCAAATTCATTTGCATTGTAATAATTAATTAGTTAAGTTAGTTAATTAGTTGGTTTGTGATAATTAGCTTAGCGTAGCTAGTTAGTTGATTTATTCGGACCCTCCTGAGAGAGGGCGTATTGTTGTAATAAGCGTGCGTGAGTGTGTGAATGTCTTCCAACCCCACGTCTTTCTCCCTTTTATTTACCAGCTTTCGATGGTTAGTTTAGGGCATATTTCGATTAGCATACCTTATCCTTGCATGAGTGCATCATTCATCTGTCTTGCATGCACCGGGCTCGGCGCATCATACAAACTATATTGTACTTTGATACGCTTTCTTGAATACGTGTTTCAAAGCATGTTATTAAGTGTTGCATTCATATGCCATTCTAGATAGCCGAGCCTATTTTAGCTGCATTTTTGCATGTGTTACATTAGGCATCTTAACATAGCTAGGATCATGCATCGATTACTAACTAGCTTATGTTTTGGCTCGGAGTACACTGTGAGTGTTTATGCTTTAGCATCCTTGCATGTGTGTAAGTGACTGTCATAATAGCATGCTTGCCATGAGGCTAACTGCTTAAGTGTTTAACTGTATGAATGCCTGTGAATGAAGGCTTCATTACTTGAATTGGAACAATTCATCAAAATGTGAGTTTTAAGCCCACTTGAAGTGGCAAAATCATCATGCTTTAAGCCTACTTGAGGGTGACAAATCCGCGTCTTAGCTTACTTGCGAATAGCACTTTCAAATCATTTTCAAAAAACAAGCATGAGATGTTTTGTTCCAAGTCGAGTGATTTAGTCTATACTTGTGTGCTGTGCGCATCACATAGTAAGGTTGATTAATAATCAGAATAAGAACGCATGTGTTTTCAAAAACAACATATCATGTTAGGGGCCGATCCTTTGATCAGGCAAGCGGGGGTGCTCATTTCAGGACCTTCCCCTCTCGTACCCAAGTTCCCTGAGCCGAGGCAACTTTGGTGATGATGGACACGTGGCCTTAGGCACAAGTCAGGGTTTCCTAAATTTCCCAAAAAACCAAATATTTAGGTGGCGACTCTGAAATCTGGCGAAGCAGTCCATGTTTGGCGCTTTTTTATTAAAATCGATTTTCCAAAACGATTTGCCGGATTTGGACTCTTTAGTGATTTATTAGTCTTACATTGCACTTTGTGAGATTAGATTCAGAACCGTAATAGGAGTCCGAACTGTAGTAGCTAGAACCACAATTCGCGCCATCGCGCGCGAAGCGGAGTTCGGGCAGTCCACAACCACCAATCAAGCATTTTCAATGCATGATGACCAAAGATCCGAGTTGTACACTTTCAATAAATACACAAAAACAGGACCCTAGACCACTACCTTGTCATGAATGATCAAAGGCAATGGAGACAAATGAGATTGGCTCATTTCATCACTATGAGTATGAAATGCTCCAATCTACCTTGTGTTCAATATAACGTCCGATTGAACACATGCGATGCAAACACAACATTCTTATCTTGTTCATGTTTTACTTGTCATGTTTTATTTATTCATTTTACATTACCAAATCATTCTTTAACCGGTTAAGTCCAAGGTGATTGTCCTCTAATAAGAGAGGGGTCAACCAAAGGCTGATTTAAGACATGAGAGAGATCATGCCTTTGGTTAGTAGAAACCCTCAAAAGAGGATTAAAACCATTGAGCAGAAGCTCTATCTCAAGCTTAAACACAACCTTAAGGTTAACCAACCCTCAAAAAAAATGGAAAATTGAAGAAATGAGGGAGGTTGCAAATATTTCAGTGTTGAAATGGCATGAAAAATGATACTACAACATGCAAGCAACTCATGCACAACATGTTCAAAAGCCAAAAACACTAAACTAGTGAAGAGCACTACACTATAACCATGCAATATAAAGCTCAACCGACCATACCAGCTCAGAATAGAGTAAAAATATGGGAAAATAGTGGCTAAAACTTGCTGAGATTAAGGCACAAAAGGCTAAAAAAACATGCTCACATGTTAGGCTACAAACAAGACTCAAGAGCAACTCTAAAAAGCAATGAAAGAGTGAAGCAAATGAGCATGTGATAGAGCTATAAACACTGAAATTACATGTAAAAAGACACTTTAACATGCAAACATCTCAAGCAAATCAAGTTTAGAGGCCTAAAATGCCAAGCTAGTGAAGCCATTTGCACTACAACCATGCAAGACAAGGCTCATATGACCAAGACAGCCCAAAACAGAGTTAAATCATGCCAAATCAACAGCTAAAACATGCTAAGATCAAGTCACAAAAAGGTAGAAAAACATGCTCACATGTTAGGCTATCTACACTTGCAAACAAGACACAAGGAGGGGATGCCACCCCTCCTATTTTGGACCTCAAAACAAAGTTTTTACTACTGAAAATCCCCTGGAATTCAGTGGATGAAAAAGCCAAAAAAAGTTGTTTTAAAAGCTTTGAAAGATGGCACAACACTTTAATAAACAAGCTACAAAAATGGTGGACTACCCCTAACTCAAATCAAACCTCAAACCACCATTTTAAACCATAAAAACAGAGATTTCAGAGGTTAAAACCAGCTTCAAAATAGCATGCAAAGGTGGCCAAACAAGTATTTAAATTAGGCTTAAAATACAAGTATTCTACCTCTTTGAAGAGAAGATGCTATTTAGGCAACAAAGGCAAGTCAAACCAAGCTAATATCCTCTTCTAGAGTTCAAATAGGACCTCAATCAACCTCAACACAATGGTGATCAAGTTTGATCAACAGCTCACAAGAAAAAGTGTAGAGAATTTAGGCTTTAAGGCAAAATATTTAGAGAGAGAGGGTTCTAGAGAGAGAGAGAAATTTTTTTGTCTTCAAAATTTCCAACCTTGAGCATGCAAGAGGAAGGCTTCTATATATAGAAGAAACAAAATCCTCTCAAAGAGATCTAGCCATACACATGCAAGCAGATGGCTCAACCTGTGCAAACAGCTGGCACAAAATATCAGAAAATATCTACTGATACACTGGTGGTCGGCCGACCATCAGTGATGGCCGGCAGGGGCTCATTGATGGCCGGCAGGGCACATCAATGGCCGGCAGGCCAAAATCCATGGCCGGCAATGCCTTGACATGGCCGGCAGTGCATCAAGAATAACATGCTGGAAGGACCAAAACATGGTCCAAAAATGAGATAGAATTGATGCAGGGTTTGGAAAGCTCAAACCTGTGGCACTCCGCCACGGAGTTCGAGCACTCGACAAGCAATCAAACTTGTCACTGGATATACCTGCAAGAATATCCAAGTCTTGATGACGGTCAAAAATGGGGTGTCTACAGTACCGACGACCATAAAGGTCCATATCTTGTACGCAAGTAGCCATGGTATTGTTACCCCAGACGAAGGCCACGTGAACATAGGCCTCGATATTGTTACCCCCGGGCAAGGGCCATGTGCATATTGGCCACGGTATTGTTACCCCTGGGTGAGGTCCACGTGAACGAAGGATGCCACAAATACATTTTAGAAAAATGAACATTCATTCATGATTCATAAAATAACATTTCATAAAACATATCATATCTTGTCATTCCGGAAACCCTTATAATCAACATATCTTTACAAAGTTGTTACTCACAGATAGCTCCAATAGTAGAAGAGTCAAAACAATCGGATCAACGATCTATGGCGCGTGACCTACACAAACACATAACAGATAGCCATTGAAACACACGTTTGGAAAACACTTAACTCATTACATTTTGCTTTTAGTGTGTTTCTAAGTCTTATCCTCATTATTGTGTCTTAATTAAGGCTTAGGAATGTCTAAGATGCAATGAGAATGCCAAAAGGTGATTCAAAACACTTAGTCAAATTTGCTGAAAATAGGATCTTCGCTTAAGCGCAACTTCCTTCGCTCGATCTAAGGTTCAAAAATAAGGGTGATCGCTCAAGCGCAACTTTGGTCACTCGAGCGCTTTGCAAAACTTTTCAAAAGTACTACTTGTGTGATTTTTCCACTCGACGGTCGCTCGAGCACAAGACTGAGTAAATAGGGTCCTTGCTCGAGCGCAACTTTAGTCGCTCGAGCAGTCTATAAAATTTTGTAAAACTTCTGGGAGCATGAATTTTACACTAAAGCCAACTTCTTCTCACTTGAGCTGAGATAAAAAACAAAGGGTGGTCGCTTGAGCGCAGCTTTGGTCGTTCAAGCAGTGATACAGAATTCTAGAATTTCCAAATTGATTTCCAAGCTTCAAAACTCAAATTCAAACCAAGAAAATCCATTCTTTTGGGCCCAAAACTTAAGAAAACATATGTAAACTTGTAAAACATTGTGAATTCAAAATCATTTCGCAGAATCAAAGCTCAAAAGCACGCCAATTGTGCAAAATCAAACTTGGAACTCCAATTGTATTACATGCATGAATTGACATGAGTTCTCTTTTTCCAAAATATGATCAATTTGAATAACATGGTACAAAATGTGAGGAACTCTCAAAACTAAGCTAGCTCATTTCTTCCATGATTGTCATAATTCTAACTTATTCTCTTCAATCTCATGCAAGTATTCCTACATGACTCATGAATTCACCTCCTATGTACTTTATTTCCAAGAATTAAGGGAGCAGTTCATACCTAAGGTGTGAATTCAAAGGATTCAAGCTTAATTCTCCAAATTCTCTTGTAGTTCTCCTAATTGAGCTCAATCTCCTCTTCTCTCTCTCTCTCTGTCTCTGTCTCTCTCTCTTTCTACATTTTTGTTGCCTTAAAGATGAAGAAAATGATAGTCTGGAATGTATATAGACTTTATATAGGCTCATTAGTGGAGTTTAATTAATTCTTGCTTAGGCTAATCAAAAATGATTATTTTATTCTAATTATTGGGTTCCGAATCAAATTTCAATTAAACCTGTCATAAAATCCTAAAAATTCTAAATAACACATATACCGAGTTAATTTCGTGATCGGATGCCGATAAGGCCTTCAATTTGCATTAAGAAACAGAAACACAGACAGATCTTTTTACAGCAAACAGATATAAATACAAATAATGCAATACACATGTAATTAATTCAGAATTTCTTTTTAATTACTTATTAGGCATTCTTAATCATAGGTTATAGCTAATCACAGATCGGAGTTGTTACAGTCTTCCCTCCTTAAAGAGTTTGGTCTTCCAAACTCAAATTACCTTCGTTTTAGAAGAATATCGAATCCAGAGGGAACAAGTCAGGGTATCTCTTTATCATATCTTCTTTGGTCCCATGTCACATACGTCCCTCCATGATTTTACCAATCAATCTTCACCAACGAGATGTTTTTATTTCTCAATCTCTTGATTTTGCAGTTTACAACCTGGATTGGCCGTTCTTCATACGTATAATCATCTTTCAATAACACATGTGTTGGCTCAATCAAGTGTAATAAATCTCTCAAATAATGCTGGAGCATTAAAATATGAAAGACATTATGCATTTGCTCCATGATCGGCGGTAAGGCCACGCGGTATATTTCTGAGTTGATTTTCTCTAGAATCTCGTACGGACCAATGTATCTCAAAGCCAGCTTTCCTTTCACTCCAAATCATGTTTTCTCTTTCATAGGAGTTACTTTGATAAAAATATGATCCCCAACTTCATTTTGTCTGTCTCTTCTTCGAACATCGGCATAACTTTTTTGGCGACTTTGTGTAGTTTTCGATCTTTGCTGAATCAATTTCAAGTTTTTAGTCATTTCTTGCACAAGTTTCTATCCCAACAAAGCTCTATCACCTACCTCGGCCCAACAAATCGGAGAACGACATTTCTTACTATATAAAGCTTCATAAGAAGCCATACCGACACTCAAATGATAACTGTTGTTGTACACAAATTCAGCTAATGGCAAGTAGGTCTCCCAATTTCCTTGGAAATCTTACACACACATTCTGAGCATATCTTCCAAGGTTTGAATGGTTCGTTCAGATTGGTTATCTGTCTGCGAGTGATAAGCACTGCTCAGTCTCAACTCAGTTCCCAAAGCTTATTGCAAACTCTGCCAAAATCTTGAAGTGAACTTAGGATCTCTATTAGATACAATAGATACTGGCACACCGTGCAATCTCATAATCTCATTCACATAAATGTTAGCTAATTTGTCTGCATTATAAAAAGTCTTCATAGGCAAAAAGTGAGCAGACTTCGTTAAACGATCAACAATAACCCAAATAGAATCCATACCTTGGGAGGAGCGAGGCAATCCAATAATAAAGTCCATCGTAATGTGCTCCTATTTCCATTATGGTATACGAAGCGGCTGCAGTAGTCCAACGGGTCGTTGATGTTCGGCTTTCACTTGTTGACAATGCAAATATCTAGCTACAAAGTCCACAATACCCTTCTTCATGCCAGGCCACTAGACATTTTGCTTCAAATCTTTGTACATTTTTGTATTTTCAGAATGCATAGCAAATTTGGAGTTATGAGCTTCAGTCATTCAGAACAATCCGGTACACAAAGTCTTCCTTGAAATTTCAGAATATTACATTCGAACACAAATTCGGGCCTCGTTTTGAACTAATCTCATCAACAGTCTTTTTCATAAATTCTTCTTGTAATTGTTTTTCTTTAACTTCCTCAACTATGGCTGGTTACGCAGTAATGGCGGCTAAAACTCCACCATTTTCACGCAAAATCACCTCAATTTCATTTCTTTCTAGATCACACAAAATTCTTTCTGGCCAGTGAGTAAACATAACAAATTCCCAATAGACTTTCGACTCAAAGCATCTGCAATTGTATTTGCCTTTCCCGGATGGTACAAAATCTGCAAGTCATAATCTTTAATCAACTCTAACCATCTTTTTTGTCTCATGTTTAATTCTTTCTGAGTAAAGAAATATTTCAAGCTTTTATAATCAGTATACACTTCACAAGTTACTCCATACAAATAATGGCGCTAGATTCTCAAAGCAAAAACCACAGCTACAAGATCAAGGTCATGTGGTCGGAGTTGCCGTGAAGCATACGCGATTACTTTACCATTCTGCATTAACACACATCCCAAGCCTTTGTATGATGCATCACTGTAAATCTGAAACCCATATGTACCATTAAGTAGAGTCAGAATTGGCACAGTCACAAGTCTAGTCATCAATTCTTGGAAGGCGGACTCTCTTTGATCATTCCAAACAAACGGCACATTTTTCTATGTCAACTGTGTCAATGACATGGCAAGTTTGGAGAAGTCTTTCACAAATCTTCTGTAATAGCCAGCAAGTCCCAGAAAACTTCTAACCTCCGACACATTTGTTGGTCTAGGCCAATCTACAATAGCTTCAATTTTCTATGGATCCACTGATATGTCATTCTTGTTGATTACATGCCCCAGAAAGGTCACACTATCAAGCCAGAATTCACATTTGGAGAGTTTTGCATACAATTTCTTTTCTCTTAGAATCTGTAACATAGTTCTTAAATGGTTTTCATGATCTTCCCTACTTTTGGAATAAATCAAAATATCATCAATAAATACAACAACAAACTCATCAAGAAATTGTTTGAATACCCTATTCATTAGGTCCATGAATGTTACAAGTGCATTAGTTACCCCAAATGGCATTACCAAAAACTCATAGTGCCCACATCTAGTCCGAATGCAGTTTTCTCTATGTCTTCTGCCTTAACTTTTAATTGGTGATACTTGGATCTAAGATCTATTATAGAAAACACTTGGGCTCCTTGAAGTTGGTCAAATAGATCATCTATTCAGGGTAGTGGATATTTCTTCTTAATAGTTACTGTGTTCAATTCTCGATAGTCAATGCATAACCTCAAAGACCCATCTTTTTTCTTAACAAACAAAACTAAAGCACCCCAAGGTGAAGTACTCAGACGGATAAATTTCTTATCTAACAGTTCTTGAAGTTGGATTTTCAATTCGTTCAGTTTTGAGGTTGACATTCTGTAAGGGGTTTTAGAAATAGTTTGTGTTCCAGATAATACCTCAATGGTAAATTCAATTTCTCTATCAATTAAATCACCAGGTAGCACATTTGGAAATACATTGGGAAATTCATTAAGTACAAGAACAGTTTCCACATTAGGGTTATCAGAAGTCACATTTAAAATAGTGCACAAATAACCCCTACATCCCTTTCTAAGAAATTTGATGGCTCTAAAAGCATAAATCATATACGAAGGTGGAACTATCCCATTCCCAACAAACACAAATTTGGACAAGCCAGGTGGTCGGAAGACAGCAGATTTATTTACACAAAATAGTTGAATAGTACTTAGTCAACCAATCGATATCCAATATACAATCAAAATGAACAATGTCCAATGGCAGCAAATCAACATATAATAACACATCAACAATCATGATGTCACCCGCAGGATACACCTAAGCACATATCATAGAACCCTCAGTAGGTGTAGATACAGATAACAAATAATTCACAGGTTCTAGTGATCTAGTCAATTTTAGAGAAAAAGCATGCGACATGAATAAATGTGTAGAACCAGAGTCTATCAACGCATATGCATTTTGAGTACAAATAGGGAGTATACCTGACACCACAGATTCAGTGTTCTAGACATCTCCTGGCACAAGTGCAAACACTTTGCCTTGCCTTAAGGTTTCTTTCCCTGTATTAGCTCTCACATTTGCTCTTGGCACAGAAACGGATCTGGCTAAACTTTCCACGGGATGGTTAGAATTTTGGGATATTAGCAGACAATCTTTTATCATGTGGCCAGTTTTGCCACACCGAAAGCAAGCACCTGTTGATCTATAGTAGGCACCCTTGTGTTTTCTTCCGCATTCTGAGCAAGTTGGAGTAGATCCACTACTTTGGCTTGAACTACTAGAAGATCCTGTGTTTTGCTTCTTTGAAAATGACTGACACTTTTTGAAATTGAATCCATATCTCTTGCCTCTCCATTCCGTTGTTGGAGCCTTGGTCTGTTTCATTGCGGCTAAGTTAGCTTCAGCCATTAGGGCTTTATCAAGCACATTCACATATTTGGGTAGTTTCAACACACTAACCTAATCAAACACTTCTAATGTCAAGCCTCCTTCAAATTTTTGAGCCTTTTTGTAATCGGTATCCACCATGTATGGAGCAAACAAGGCCAAGTAAACTTGGCTTCATACTTTGCTGTTGACATGTTGTCTTGCTTGAGTTCTTGGAATTCAAACACTTTTCTATCCCGAAAATTGAGGGAAGTATTTCTCATAGAAGATCTCTTTGAATTGATCCCAAGTTAAAGCCCCATTAGTGTTTCGGATAAGCATCCACCAACGTCGGGCTTTATCTTTCAGAGTATAGGTTGCCAACAAAACTTTCTGAACTTCGAAACATAGAAAAACTTCAAATAGTTTTTCGATCTCTAGCATCCATGTCTCAGCCTTTAACAATTCAATACCACCAGAAAAGTCGGTGGCTTTATCTTGTTAAATTTCTGAGTCAAACTGAGAATATCATTGTTAATCGGCTCTACTTGGACCAAAAAGGGCAGAGGATGTAAAGGTTGTTGTTTTTGTTATTACATCATTGCTTCTGTTAAAGCTTCAAGCATTCGTTCCATTCAGTTCATTCGGGTCTCGAAAGATTTAGTGGTACCATCACTTCTTGGATTTTTCATTTGCTATAGGTAAATAGAGCACTAATAAACAGAGGCAAATAATACTGTTCACGGTGTTCAATTTCAGTTCATTGCATTTCAGTGCCAATGTATATTGGTTCAAATATGTTCATATACTTCACACACACTCACACGTGTAAATATAATGTCCCTAATTCTTTCTAGAACATCCTATAGCTCATATGGACTCGTGTGTGCAGCAGAACACGTGCTCTGATACCACTCTATCACGACCCAAACCCACCATTATGGGTTTAGTGTCGTAATCGGCCAGTAATCTTGGGATTACCAAAGGCCTCTGATCAAAATAAACAAAATACAAGGGCTAACGGAAGCAAATATAAACATATAACGTCCATAGAGCTGTGTAGATGTACATGGAACAAAAAATTTAAAACTTAGATATATATCAGTGATGTCATATTTACATTAGTCCTATGTCACCAAAACCCACATTTACAGAACTTACAAAACTTGTTCAGACGAAATATAAAAAAAATACAAAAGTCTCAAAAACTTGATTCACAAAACATTTCGGAACCGCCTCGGCAGGCATACTGGTTGGTTGACACAAAACATTGTAATTGCAACAGATATTCCTACATTCAACAGATATAATTCCAAAATCACATAATTCACATACTTAAACTTGCAAATTGATATCAAACACATAATCACATGCATAATTAAGCATAATACGGGCTAGGTTATCACAAAGGGTCAGAGAAAGATGGCATATGTATGAGTGACTCTGCAAGGTTGAAGACGAGTGCCAAGCATAGTAATGATGTTGTCAGGCGTAGGGTAGGTGGTGAATTCTACACTCCTGGTTTTATCAAAAGTTTAAGTGGATTAGAAGGTAATAGGCTTGGAATTCAAATTACAATGGATCTGAATAGGCCCCAAATGACTAGTGGTCTTGTTGGGTTGGCCCAAAGAGATGCTAGGCTAGATCAGATTGGTAGTAGCAATCCACAAGCTCCTACTAAATTTATAGCCCATACCCAATCAACAAACTTATGTCCAAAGAGTAAGGATACATTGAAGGAGAAAGGAAAAACAACAAAAAGAAAAACAAGTCCAGAAAAAGCAGATGAAAGGGAAGTTTGTTGCTACCAGGAAATTGGAGGAATCTTCACTGAACTTGAGGAAGGGAGTAGTCTTCAGGTTGGTCGTAGCTGTCATTTCACTATAAATGGTGAGTGGAACTAGTAGAGGACGGCTAGTGATGTCGGAGGCGAAAGCATCACTTCAAATCGATAAAGCTCTTGGTCTTGATTGTGAAGGAAAAGAAGAGGAGGTGATTAGTAAACTAGAAGATCTTGAAGCTCGAGATAAGAAGAGAGTATGACAAAGGGAAGAGGATGTCAACTAGATTATTAAACTCAGCTGATTTAGAGTGATTTGTTATGCTAATAAAGATACAATCATGGAATGTGAGGGAAATTAGAAGACCTGAAAAAATGAGGAAGATAAAGAAAAGTCTTGCAAAAAGAAAAGTAGACATTGTTCTACTCCAAGAAACTAAGAATGCAGCAGTTGATGATGACCTGGTTAGGTCTATATGGCTTGGGGATCATTTTGACTTTAGTAGATACAATTGGAAGAGCTGGAAGAGCTATTATGCATTTGGAATCCAGAGATGTTCCAATTGAAGGCTTGTTGCAGTAACCACAATTTCATCCTGCTATCAGGTACAACTTTTTATAGTTTTGATTGTGTTATTATTAATGTTTATGAACCTAATGAGGTGGTTAAAAGAAAAGAGACTTGGAATTCTTTAGTAAGGTTGAAATCCAACTTCTTTGGACCATGGTGCATGGGGGGTGACTTCAATGAAATCAAGAGTATTTCAGAAAGAATTGGGTGTTTGAGAAGGGATAGAGGGATGAGAGATGAGGGATTTTAATAATATGATTGAACAACTTGAGTTGATAGATATGCCTATGCTAGGAAGAAAGTTTACTTGGTGTAATTCTCAAGCAATGGAGAAATGGAGCAGGATTGATAGATTTTTACTTAATTATAAGTGGGTGCAGAA